>CANTUV010000364.1:0-31276 GCA_947685225.1 Garcia nutans
TATCGAATCAAAATCCTTTTGTAAGCTCTTTTAAAGAAAAGGTTAGATGAAAATAGTTTTGTTTGAAAAACCCATTGTAACAAGATTTTTAGAAAAAATGAATCTTTGACTTTGTATTTGAGTTATGAGAAAAGAATTTTTGATTTTTTTTTGAAAAGTTTTATGTTCAAAGACCATCTTGAAAAGTTTTGAAAATAGCTTTGGTCTTTTAGACTTTAAAGAAAAATTTATTTTGAGCTTACAATGTACTTAGGTCATATTAAAAAAAAGAACAAATCAAATGAGCCATGATTTAAGCCAAGATAAATTAACTATAGTCAAACAACAAGCATTTGGGGTAAAAACCTAAGGAAAGTAACTAGGCCAATTACATGAGCTTTAGTCTTTGGGTTGAAAGGCTTAGGTTCACATAGCAAGTATATACCAAAAGGTACATGGCTATAGGTGGTTATGCCATGCTCGATCTCCATACCTTGAGTGAAAGTATGGTATCCCTTACATAACACATGGGTAACAAGGGCATCCTAACTCACACACATGATGCAATCTAAATGATGTAATGGATAATATCATGATAAGAAAGAAAAGAATAATATAAAGATCAATGGAATCAACTTCTCTTATCCCTAGTGGAGTTACCACTGTGAGCGGGGATTTTTGTCCCCACTCCTGGTGGAATGGTTCTTGCTACTTCGGCACTATTTAGGCTCAGGGTCTTAGAGAATACGGGCCTAAGCTCGGAGAAAATGGAGTCTCCACCCGGAAGGGCCGAGAAAAAGAAAAGGGTGGATGACTCGATTCCTAAGAAATTCCCAACCCCCTAATGAGTTTAGAAAGTTGGGTACGTATAGGAAAGGTGAGAAATGGCCCAGCACCCCCACAATGTTCGGTTCATTGGAACCAACCTTCTTTTCAGGTCTTAATATTATAAAATTCTTAAATATAATGATATTATCCATACTACATGCAATAATTAAAATAAAGCATCATTATACTAAAATAAAAGTAATATTCAAACAAAATAAATAAATGGATACCCATCCGAGGATAGAAACATGTCCTTACATCGTCCAATGTCTAAAACTAAATAGGAAACCTACCAAAAAGGTAGAAACATGTCCTTTACATTAGTTCCAAAATTAGAGCATAAATTAAATTACATGATGCTTAATACATGAGGTACCCAAAATATGAAAACATACCTCTTACAATGTTAATACCAAAATAAATAAATAATAATCATAATAATAAAGAAAATACCTATCCATAATAAATTAAATCAATCAAACATCAAAATCAAATAAATCAATCATCAAAACATATAATAAACTACATAATCAAATCTAAAATTAAATAAAGCAATAAATATATAAATTTAGGGTTCGCATCTTAAAATAGGATTTTAGAATTTTAATAATTAAATTAGGGCTTTGGAAAAAAGAAAGTTAAATACATAGACTCATAATACACAAATGAATATTGACCCCTTTAATGAGCCCATACGGCGGTCCCACTAACCGGTTAGCTGGCGGGGGTCAAGGGGGCAGCGCCCCAGAAAATTTTGAAACTGATTTTTAGGGATGTAGGTTTTGGTGTTGAAAATTTTGAAAACTAGTTTTAGGGTTTGAGAAAAATATGATTAGGGTTTTGGAAAACAAGGCTAGGGTTTTTAGTTTAGAAAATAGGGTTTAGGTCATGGTTTTGGGATTTAGGTTTTATAGGTTAGGGTTTTAGAATGTTAAACAATTGGGGATTAATGGTTTGAAAATAATTTAGGGTTTGGATTAAGAATATTAACATCATTATTATTTTTAAGTACTTAGGCTACTGTGACATTTTTTCAAAAAACTTAAACAAAGCCACTGAAGCTACTGTGATGTATTAAAACTTTAAATACATAACCTTTTGTGAATTAATTTAGGTGAATAAATAACATATTTAATACTTAAAATGATCAAAGCATATTATATTTATTTAGTTTGAAACATACCTTCGTTGTTGGTTCCTCCATAATTTATTGAGTAAAATTCTGGTAGAACAATCACCAAGACAATACTAATTTGTTGCTTTGATTATGGATCCTCTCTTGTTGTTAATTGATTTTTAGATGGTAAACTGCTTCCCCTAAAAGTCACTGCCTCTCCAAGTTCTGTCTCCAAAAAAGTCCAAAGCTCCCTTCTGGCTGAATCTAATCCCCTTTAAAAGATCAAAGTCTCGCGCTGTGTATTTTAATATGGTATTTATAGGCAACTAACAAAAATAAAAAAACCTAGTATATTAAAGAAATTAAAAATTATTTTGGAAATAAAATCAAAAACCAAGTATAACAAGGTTTCGGCAAAAATTGAGCACAAGCGTGTTGGGGGCGAGCGCAGGAAAAATTGCACTCGGGGCTCAATTTCATCGCAGCGGCAAATTGGCCCGTGGCCAATTCGTCGCAAGTGTTCCTGCGGCAAATTGGCCCAAGCCAATTCGTCGCAGATTTTTTATTTTTTTTATTTTTTATTTTCATTATTAAAAATAAATATTATAAGTAATAAATATTATTTTATTAAAATAAATAAAAATATTAAAATTTCACAAAAATTATTTTGGACTGTTTAAAAATATCGGACTGGATTAGGTCAAAAAGTAAGGGTCTACACATATTCCCAATTTAAAATCTCAAATACTTTAAAATGTATTTTTAATAAACCAATAAAATAATCTTTATCTATTTTAGGTACTTAAAATAAGTATTTTATATAAAAAATCTCTGGAAATTTGCCAAAATTTTGTTCGTCAATTGGATATCCCAAAAAATTTGACATTTCTCAAGCTGCAGAAAAATACACTCTCAATAATAGTAAATCTAACAATTCTCCAATTTTTACAAAAACACTCAAATGTGTACATATATATAAATATATATACAATCCCATATCACAAAATTATGTCCAAAATTCTTTATGATTTACAACACTCCCAAATATGTAAACATAATATACATAATTATGTGTGAACCTCGATTTTCCACCCGAAAAGGATTCGGATGAAAGTTCACTCGTTGTCGGGAGTCGCCACTTAGTTTATTTTGTTCAAAGGGAAAAACTAAGAAAACCCTTGTTTGACTCCAATTAATGCATCCAATGTAAAGGTTTCTAATCTACGAACCCAAGGAGGATTCGGGGACTATGTCATGTATTTGATTAATTTGCCAATTTAGAAATGAATCCAAAAGGAACACAGAAAGGAAGAAGAATAGATTGTTAGTAAATTGCAGACTTGTTATTTGAGGTGAATCTCAAATATGCCTACATACTCTCATTTTTTATGAGAGATCAAAGCCCATGTAGTTCGAAAAAGCCTATTTAAAGGCGATGAAAATTATGCTTCATGCATGTGTGTGTGTATGCTTCGTGCATTTGTCGGGCTTTTTGCCAAAGTTGTTAATTTTAGCACTTAGTGCAAATTTGTGAAATTTAGGTACTCTGTACCAAAATAGTGCAATTTAGGCCTTTGGCCAAAAGATTGATTTTAATTGTGAAATTTAGGTACTTTGTACCAAAAAGATACAATTTAGGCTCCGTGCCAAAAAGTTGATTGATTCGTGGCTTCATGCCGAAGTGTTGATTGATTAGTTAATTAGGCCTTAGACCTAAAAGGATTAGGTTTTTTGACCGAAAAGAAATTAAGAAGAAGATAGGATGCTTTATGATATGCTTGAATTGACAAATGATGAATTATCATACTACCTTGTTTAGGGTCCTTCCACTTCGAAGTTCCAGGTCTTGTTTTCTTAGATCTTGAAATATGATTCTTAATCCCTGCCACACAAGGTTAGATTCTTGCAAATAAAAGTCCAATAAGAGTTTTTAAGCGTGAAAAGAATTCGACAGCATGAGGCCCACCCAAAAAAGTCCAACCTCCCTTTTTGAAAGTTTAGCAGCATTTTATAGGTGAAATTCGGGCTGGACGGCGGTCGGACCGCCGTGGTCAGCGGTCGGACAGGGTGGTCGCCGAAAAAATGGGAAAGGACACGGACGGCGGTCGGACCGCCGGTCCCAGCGGTTCACCCTAAAACCGCACCGAAATCCGTATTTTTTCGTTTAAACTAATTTTCTGGGAGCTGCGGACCTCCAAAAATTATTCCGAGACCATACCTGTGGTCCTTGCGTCGCTCCGGACATTTCAAGTACCATGAAGACATACTTTTGGTGAAGTCTGTCGTGATCGTCCGGTCTGGCTTGGTCTTTTGCAGTCTGAGAAAATCGGCTTTTCGAGCCTCAAAATTCGAGTGTTCACAATTGCCCCCCACTGGGGTCCATAAAAATGATTTATGGGGCCCAGTGGCCTTCTGAAGAGCGAATTTTGAGCGAGGGGTAAAAGATCCGCCTTTTGGCATTTTTGGATCGCTTGCAACACCTCATGATTTTTCTCTGCACTTTTGTTAAGCATAAACAGTACATATATATGCATGATGTCCTCTTTTTTTTTCATAAAGGTATTCATTTGCTTCTTTATAACCATTGCATGCACAACTAGACCAAGAGTCTTCAAAAGGTGGAAATGATCAATATGGGTAGATATGGGTTGTTTTCTGTCACCACTATTAGGGGGATATTGATGGATTAGGATTTTTATTTATTTCTAGTAAAGAACTTAGAAATAAATTCTAGGAATCTTTCCTTTACATGTACTTGAACTAGCTCTAGTAATGAACCAGAAGTAATACTAGGCTTCACTAAGCACTGCAATCAGTAATTATTTCTAGTAAAGAACTTAGAAATAATCCTTTAGGAAGTCACACTCCACTGGGGAAGGAACTTGAATTTTTCTGAAGTTACCCCCAAATTATTATCGGAGTTACTCGAGCTGTTCCTCAAACTGGGTTAGGAATCATCAGGTGATCAGACCTTTTTGCTGAACCTTCCCTTGTCCAGCCTACTCTAGAGTACAGAGCTGAAGTTTGGCCAATTGAAAAGCCAAAGAGGCATGCATTGTTGTAGGAGCCAAAGAGGGAGAGGAGGTGATTCCTCTTAACGAGGAGGAGACAGATGCTGCAGAGAGTTCCGGAGCTAAGGAAGATACCGAAGACTCTGCCCCACATAGGAGGCGTAGGATTTAGATCCCAGGGTGACTCCATTGTCTGTTTTTTGGGTTGTTTGTACCTTTTTAGTTCCTTGAATGTATAGGACTTATGGTCTGACTCTTTTTTTGTAATGACTGACTCTTTTTGTAATGAAAGATTCTTTTTTTTAAATGAATGACTCTTAATGAATGACCCTTTCATTTGCTTTCCAAGCATTATCTATTTAATTTACTTGCTCTAATTTTTGCCTAAGCCGTTCTTTCGGATTTTCAACTTAGCGAGCTCTTACCCATTCTTGCCTAAGCCGCCCTTTGCGGGTTTTCAACTTAGCGGGATTTTTTTTTATTTTTTTGATTTATTTATTTATTATTATTTTTTCATTTTTTCATTTTTTTTATAATATTAGCAAAAGAAAAATGAATTGATGATTTTTATTATTACTTAGACCGTGCTCAAGGAGAGCTGCCTACATATCTCGAATTAGTTTGCGAGAATCAGGTCTACTGTAGTTCCTTACAATGCATGATTATACATAATATTTCTTTAGCTGATCCAGATTGCATGGGTTTGTGAACTCCAGACCATCCAAATCAGACAAGATGACGGCTCCGCCGGAAAGTATTTTCTTTAAAATGTAGGGTCCCGCCCAATGAGGACGAAACTTCCCACGAGGATCTGTAATAGGCGTTCTGATCTCTTTCAGGACCAAACAACCTTCTTCCAACTTTCGATCTTTGACCTTTTTGTTGAAATGTCTGGCCATTCGCCTTTGATACCCTTGATTATGATGTAGAGCTTGAAGTCTTTTTTCATCCAAACCCAACAACTGATGATGATAATTGCTGATCCATTCAGCTTCATTTATCTGATTTTCTTGAATTATCCTCGCCGATTGAACTTCCAGTTCAATGGGGGAGTACTGCGTCCATTCCGTACACCAAGGAATATGGGGTTGCCCCAGTAGGAGTTCTAATTGATGTTCTATATCCCCACAAAGCCAGCGGTAACTTCTCATGCCAACGCCTATGTTCCTTGATCATTTTTTGTATGATTACCTTTATAGACTTGTTCGCTGCTTCTACAGCTCCATTTGTTTGAGGTCTATAAGGAGAGGACTTATGATGCTGGACATTCTTATCCTTCAAGAGCTTAGCAAATTCTGCTTGGAAATGAGTTCCATTATCAGTGATAATCTCAAATGGCATTCCGTACCGACAAAGGATGTTGGTTCTGACAAACTGTGCTGCCTTTTTGGCGTTTAATTCTGCATAGGAAGCTGCTTCAACCCACTTTGTGTAGTAATCCACTGCTACCAAGATAAACTGATGTCCATTTGAGGCTTTTGGATGTATTTTACCAATTATATCTATTCCCCAAGTAGCGAAGGGCCACGGAGAAGTAATCGGATTCAGGGCAATGGGAGGTTGCTTTTGCATCTTAGCAAATATCTGACACTGATGGCATTCTTGCACAAAATTCACGCAGTCTGCATTCATGGTGGACCAATAATATCCTAGATTGGCAATTTTTCGAGCCAAGGAGATTCCATACATGTGTGGCCCTGATTCGCCACCATGTACCATTTCCATTATCTGCTTAGCCTCTGCTTCATTCACACACCTTAGGTGCACTCCATTCCAACTCCTCTTGTAGAGGATATCCCCATTAAGAATGTAACCTGTGGCTAGTTGCCTTATGGCCCTCTGATCAACCCTTGATGATCCCTCCGGATAACTTCCATCCTTGAGATAACTCTTGATATCCCAGAACCATGGTTTTCCATCGGCCAAATGCATCACGTGGGCAGGTTGTTTCTGAAGCTGAACTTTCAATGGACGAATGGCTTTCCCCTCCTTGATATTGATCATGGAAGCTAAAGTAGCCAGGGCATCAGCGAACTGATTCTTTGCTCTTGGGAGATATTCGAAGGACAGATCATCGAATTGTTGTGCCAAATGATCAAGGCGTCGTAGGTAAGGAACCAAACGCTCTTCTCTTATCTTCCATTTCCTTAAAGCTTGTGATACTATTAAAATAGAATCACCATAGACCTTTAGGTTCTTAATCCCCAATCCCAGGGCGGCTTCGAGCCCATTGATGCAAGCTTCATATTCTGCTTCATTGTTCGTGCAGCTAAAGTCAAGCTTAACTGAAAGTGGAATGTATTCTCCACAAGGAGTTTTGAACACAATCCCAATTCCATTTCCATGATAATTGGATGCCCCATCAAAATACATCTCCCAAATACCCCTCTCCACATTCAAGAGGTCTTCGTCAAGAAAACCCATTTCTCGCATCTCGTCTTTTACGGGTAATTCTGCTAATTGGTCAGCTATTGCGCCACCTTTCACAACTTTCCTTTGAATGAATTTTAAGTCAAAGGCTGCCAATGTTGACACCCACTTAGCCATTTTGCTGTCCAAAACAGGCCACTCCATAAGGAATTTCAAGGGACTCTGTTCTGCGATGACATAAGTAGTGTAAGAAGACAAGTAGTGTTGTAACTTCGTACAAGTCCAATACAAAGCTAAACACAACTTCTCAATCTTGTTATACTTTAACTCATAGTCCAGCATCCTTTTGCTGAGGTAGTAAATTGCATTTTCCACCTTTGTACTTTCGGCTTCTTGAGCTAGCATTGCACCCATGGCTTCATCTGTTACAGACAAATACAAGAGCAGAGGCTTTCCCATTCTGGGAGGTTGTAGAATTGGCGGACTTAACAAGTATTCTTTGATCTTGTCGAAGGCCTTTTGGCAATCTTCATTCCATTCTTGTGAAGCACCTTTCCTTAGTAGCTTAAAGATTGGACCACAAGTCTCTGCCAACTACGATATGAATCGACTGATATACTGTAATCTACCTAGCAAGCCTCGAATTTCTTTTTCTGTTCTTGGCGGAGGCATTTTTAGAATAGCCTTTGACTTTGCTGGATCAACTTCTATTCCTCTCTTGCTGACCAAATACCCCAAAAAAAAAGCCTGACGTTGCTCCAAACAGGCACTTTGCAGGATTAAGTTTCAAATTGTACTTGCGAAGTCTAAGGAAGAACTTCTCAAGTGCTTCGATGTGTTCTTCTGGAGATTTTGACTTAACAATCATATCATCAACATACACTTCTACTTCTTTGTGAATCATGTCATGAAAGACTGTTGTCGCCATCCTTTGGTAGGTAGCTCCTGCATTTATTAACCCAAAAGGCATAACCCTGTAGCAGAAAGTGCCCCATTCTGTAATGAAAGCTGTCTTCTCTTTGTCTGGTGGGTGCACTAGGATCTGATTGTACCCAACCGCGAGGTCAGTCATGGAAACCATCATATGCCCAGCCATCCTGTCTATCAGCAAATTGATGTGTGGCAGTGGAAAATCTTCCTTGGGACAGGCCTTATTCAAATCTCTATAGTCAACACACATCCTGACCTTTCCATCTTTCTTCAGGACTGGCACGATGTTTGCTAACCAGGAAGGGTAGGCAATTGGTTCTATGAACTTATTGTCCAGTTGCTTGGCAACCTCCTCTTTAATTTTCAAAGACAATTCAGGCTTCATTCTTCTCAATTTCTGCTTAATCGGCTTCGCATCTGGGTATAGTGGAATCTTATGAACTACTATGGCTGGGTCTATTCCCGTGACATCACTTGCCTTCCACATGAAGCAGTCGACATATCTTCTGATGCACTCAAAAACCTGTTCCTTATTCACACAATCATATGCAATGTATGTATATTCATTTTCTTTGCCAATCATTATTTTTTCATTTATTTCTTTTATTTCATTTATTTCATTTATTTCATTTTTGCTAGATAATACTTGGAAAGCAAAAGACACAGGGTAACCAAGAACTTGAACAGTTTCATTAATAATGGCGGAGTCATCCTCCAGAGTTACATCATATCCGACATCAGGGTTTTCTATTCCTAAAGCTAAGAAAGACTCAGAACTAGACTCTGACTCAGTGTTTGACTCAGAATTTGACTCAGTACAAGACTCAGGTTCAGGGTGTGACACAGGACTAGATTTGACTATAGCAGCTTGTCCCTCCTCGGCATACCAGTTCATCAGTGGTCCATCTGTGGTCTTGATCAGCTTTGTGAAGTCCCTTTTGTCTTCAAAATTGGTTATCATAGCAACCTCATCAAAGAGACTAGGCCGCATAAAATCTTCCATTTGTGGGTCAGCTATAGGTTCTAGCTCTTCTTCCTTTATGGTCAAAACATCATAGAACATCTCAAAACCCGATAGCTTCTTTCCAGTCATAGGAGAATAGAATGGTTCCTGAAAACCACAGTAAGGAACTGCTTTTCCAGGTTTGCAGAAGTGACCATTCAGAGTTCTAAAATAAGGGCGCATTTTGAGGCTTCTTGCCCCCCAATTCTTCTTTTTCTTCCTTCCATGCTCAAAATCTTCTATCTCCTCATCTGTGGGTTTGTACCCCAGGCCAAAAGTTCCCTTATTCTCAGGTTCTTCCCAGGGCCGCACTACGGGTATTTTTCTCCCAGACTTCATCATTTCCATTCCGGGCAGCAGACCTACCCTTAGCATCATTCCCACCAGGCAATTGATTTGGACCTCTCCAAAATCATATAAGATAAATGGCCCTTTGGGTTTTTCTCCTTCAATGCATTGGACTGTATCATAATGGAAACCAGTCAAGTTCATGGCGGTTTCGCCAGGAACAACCTCAAAGAGAGACTGATCCATGGTTCTCTTGTTGATTTCACAGGTGTCACCTTTGATAGTGATGATTTTTCCTTCAAAAGGGAACTTAAGTTTTTGATGTAATGAAGAAGGGACGACATTATTCTGATGAATCCACGGCCTTCCAAGGAGGAGATTAAAGCTCGCGGGTACATCAATGACTTGGAAGGGCACTTTCATTTTCACCGGCCCAATAGCAATTTCCAGAGTGGCGACACCCAAAATTTCTCTTCGAGTGTTATCATATGCTCTAACAATCTGATCATAAGGTGTAAGATCTGCAGCCTCCAACCCCAGACAGCTTGCTACCTTCAAGGGACATACATTTAAGGCTGACCCATTATCAATGAGAACCATGGGCACAGTCTTTCCCCCAGTTTGTATGGTGATGTATAGAGCATCATTGTGTTTACTGCCATCTTCTGGTAGGTCTGTATCAGAAAATCGGATACTCAATGCCTTGGTTGATTGAGTCAAAGTGGCCACCAAAGCTTCTGGGCTTGTGTCCACTGATGTATCAAGTTGACTTAAAGCTTCGCTGAGAGCCTGACGGTGTGGGAATGAGGAAGCAAGGAGCTCACAAATTGACACCTTAGCTTGAGTTTGTTTAAGCTGAGTGAGGACAGGGTCTTCTTTTGGCTCTGGTGTCTTCTTATGGGGGGGATTTGAGGTTGTAGGGGCTTTTCCCAAGTCGAGTGGCTGATATTGCCTTCCACTTCTTGTCAAAGCGTCGACCTCTTCAGCAAGGTCATTCAAATCCAACACACACACTTCATTCATTTCTAAGAGAAGTTTGAAAGGATCAAACAGCTCTTCTTCCACAGTGATGGCGTGGATGGAATGATTAGGCAAAGGGTTAGTATTAATGTTCGGTTGACTTCTGAGAGGAATGATGTCACCCCTATCCACCAAATCTTAGATGCGGTTTTTTAGAGTCCAGCAAGCATCTGTTCTATGCCCTTTTCCTTGATGATATTCACAATACTCATTGGCCTTATAACTGGAGGGTAATGGGTTTGGAGGTGGCCTTGGGTCCAAAGGCTTTAAATACTTCCCTTCCACGGCCTTTTTAAACACTAGATGAAGGGGCACCCCAAGGTCGGTATATTTCCTTCTTGGTTGATTTCTCTGCCCAAGATTGCCCACACGTAAAGGATTCGCAGGGGCAATATTGGCCACTTCATTGACCTTGCTTGAGGAAGTAGGCTAGCCTTGTTTTCTATACTTCGAAGTAGCTCCCTCATCTACTATTTTACCCAATTGTATCAAGTCTTCTACCTTAGTTGCAGTCGCAATGAGCGATTTGAAAGTAGGTAGGTATTGGGTTTGCAGTTGAGCTTGATATGTAGGTCTTAAATTCCTGATTATAATATCAATCTGCTCCTGTTCTGAAGGGTGATTGATCATTTGGGCGGCTTTTGCCCTCCACCTCATAAGGAACGAGGAGAAGGGTTCATTGTTGTTTTGTTTGGTAGTCTCAAGTTCTGTTCTAGTGACATCCACCTCAATATTGTAGTGGTATTGAGTGTTAAACGCATTGCAGATGTCTTCCCAGGTCTTAATCTTAGCACGGTCCAAGCTTACAAACCATTTTAAGGCAGCCCCAGTCAAGGATTGTTGAAAGAGTTGAGCAAAGAGCTCATCATTTAAACCCCAAGGGCTCAAGGCCCCACATACATCTTCAAATGGGTTTTAGGGCAAGTGGTCCCATCAAATCTGTCCATCCCAGGCATCTTGAATTTTGGAGGCAATCTGGCTTGGGGAAACAAGGATAAGGAATCCATGTCTACCACCTCTTTATGAGTTTTCATGGCAGTTATTGACCTTTCAAGCAATTCAAGTTTCTTTTTCAGTTCATCAGTTTCATTCTTAGAGGGTGGATCCTCCAAATTGACGACAGGGGTATTGTTCTGAGCAGTCATGTGGGTACTAGTTTGCCCCACAATGGGTTCATTTCCTAAATTTCCAGGAGTAGAGGCTGTCTTTGGTGCCCCTCCCAATTCAGCCAGGATGGCTACCCTTTGGGCAGCCAAAGCTTCATCAATTCTCTCTTGCATCCTAGCTTCAATTTCCTTAACCTGTCCATCTAGCAAGGCCTTAATCTGTTCAATAGTAGCCATTTCAGTAATTAGAGCAGTTTGTGAAATTGAGGTAGCAGGACTTGTGGGTGATTGCACAGTTGGAGTTGGTGTAGCTTGTGTGGGTGAAGGCACACGGATAGTGGATACCTGCAAAGGTTAAGGGTAAAGGATCAGGGTAGTGTGTAGGGTAGGAAGACTCTTGGTCCACTTGCATATATCAAAAGTTTTCCCCAAAAGATTTTCCCCCAAAATAATGTTGTCATGTTGCATGAATGCACCTCATCACATCATAATTCATTTTAATGGAATGTGGCAATATCATTGGGTATATACAACCTACGAGAAGGTTCTATTGTTCATGAAAATAGAGAATTGGCTTATAATAGGGACCCTTGAGTCTTGAGTAAGATATACCTAACCACATGTGAAACAAGGAGTTTCGCGTGGGTCCAACAGTACGATTACTCATGGGCCATTCCAAAAGGATTAGAATGGTTTGCGACAACAGGGAGGACGCTTTGGCTGTCCGCCGGCATAATCAAGGAGACCTGCCGGTCAGCGCTACTTGCTATCCAGACTCAGAATTTTGAACAGAAAGAGAAGAAATTCATTTGAAAATAATTTTTTTTTATGCAATGGAGGAAAAGGATTCCCCCATATAATGCAAGAGAAAAAGATTCTCTAAATGACAAAATAAATGCACAATTAATCAAACAAGGGTCCATCAAAGGAAAAAGATTCCTTTTGTCAATTGTATTCCCATATCCTTAAAGAAAGGATATATATTGCTAAGGTACCCTGCAAAACAAATAAAAGTACCCTAAAGAAGGGTAAGTTAGTCCAATGAACGATAATAGTCTACTAGGATCCCCTAAATTATTTTTATTATTATTATTTTTTATTATTATATTTTTTTATGGTCCCCAGAAAGATTTTTTTTTAGTCAATTTTCAATTCTAGTGTCCTTAAAGAAAGGACAACCATTGCTAAGGTACCCTGCAAAATAAATAAAAATACCCTAAAGAAGGGCAAGTTAATAAAATAAACAATAGTAGTCTACTAGGATCCCATAAATCATTTTCATGGTCCCTAGTGTCAAATTAACCAAATAAGCAATAGTAGTCCACTAGAACCCCATAAATCATTTTTATGGTCCCCAGTGGAGTCGCCAGCTTGTGAACCTCGATTTTCCACCCGAAAAGGATTCGGATGAAAGTTCACTCGTTGTCGGGAGTCGCCACTCAGTTTATTTTGTTCAAAGGGAAAAACTAAGAAAACCCTTGTTTGACTCCAATTAATGCATCCAATGTAAAGGTTTCTAATCTACGAACCCAAGGAGGATTCGGGGACTATGTCATGTATTTGATTAATTTGCCAATTTAGAAATGAATCCAAAAGGAACACAGAAAGGAAGAAGAATAGATTGTTAGTAAATTGCGGACTTGTTATTTGAGGTGAATCTCAAATATGCCTACATACTCTCGTTTTTTATGAGAGATCAAAGCCCATGTAGTTCGGAAAAGACTATTTAAAGGCGATGAAAATTATGCTTCATGCATGTGTGTGTGTATGCTTCGTGCATTTGTCGGGCTTTTTGCCAAAGTTGTTAATTTTAGCACTTAGTGCAAATTTGTGAAATTTAGGTACTTTGTACCAAAATAGTGCAATTTAGGCCTTTGGCCAAATGATTGATTTTAATTGTGAAATTTAGGTTCTTTGTACCAAAAAGATACAATTTAGGCTCCGTGCCAAAAAGTTGATTGATTCGCGGCTTCATGCCGAAGTGTTGATTGATTAGTTAATTAGGCCTTAGACCTAAAAGGATTAGGTTTTTTGACCGAAAAGAAATTAAGAAGAAGATAGGATGCTTTATGATATGCTTGAATTGACAAATGATGAATTATCATACTACCTTGTTTAGGGTCCTTCCACTTCGAAGTTCCAGGTCTTGTTTTCTTAGATCTTGAAATATGATTCTTAATCCCTGCCACATAAGGTTAGATTCTTGCAAATAAAAGTCCAATAAGAGTTTTTAAGCGTGAAAAGAATTCGACAGCATGAGGCCCACCCAAAAAAGTCCAACCCCCCTTTTTGAAAGTTTAGCAGCATTTTATAGGTGAAATTCGGGTTGGACGGCGGTCAGACCTCCGGTCCGGCGGTTGGACCGCCGTGGTCAGCGGTCGGACCGGGTGGTCGCCGAAAAAATGGGAAAGGACACGGACGGCGGTCGGACCGCCGGTCCCAGCGGTTCACCCCAAAACCGCACCGAAATCCGCATTTTTTCGTTTAAACTAATTTTCTGGGAGCTGAGGACCTCCAAAAATTATTCCGAGACCATACCTGTGGTCCTTGCGTCGCTCCAGACATTTCAAGTACCATGAAGACATACTTTCGGTGAAGTCTGTCGTGATCGTCCGGTCTGGCTTGGTCTTTTGCAGTCTGAGAAAATCGGCTTTCTGAGCCTCAAAATTCGAGTGTTCACATTATGTTATGTTTAATAAAATAAAATATATACATGATAGCAGCTGACTCTGATCTTGTGGCAGCAAAACTCACATCAAACACTATCAAACTCTAGCCTAGACCTAATTAGGTCTAGATAAATTCTGCACATCTACCGGTGACCCTGTCACCTGCGACATGAATTTCAATCGCTCTAAGCTAAAAGCATAGAGGTATATACTTTGACAATAATGAAACTTTAAAAGAAAAGACGATGCATTATATTGTATCATGTCATTTCACAATGTAATATGCAATTCTACTTTAAATAACATTTATTATTCCTTCTAAGTCCAAATAACCTAATACATTATTCAAATTCCAGAGTTACCTTTTTGGTTTAATTTGACACCCAGTGTTTAGCCCGAAGGCAATATAAGTGACTTCCAGCATCTAGTCCGAAGGCAAATCATAGTGACGTCCAACGTCTAGCCCAAAGCCAAATCATTTATCAGTGATACCCAGCGTCTAACTCTGAAGGCAAATGATGAGAATAATTTCATAGGCATTCCACCACACATTACTCTGAAAATTGAATAATATACTAGGCAACACACAGATAGTACACATTTTCATAACTAACTTTCTTATCACATTGCCTCTTTTTCTCATCTTTCTCATTCATAACAATGCCAAATCACTTTAATCCATTACTTCTTATCACTTTATCACAATGTATGTCATTTAGCATTACAATCATATTACCCAAATATTTTTGGGTTATACTCATATAATTCGCATAAATCACATTCCACTCATTTTAGCTATTAATAATGGCTTTTCACAATGCACATAACACATACTTATCAATTCACATGTCATATCACAATGTATATAAATATTCAAATAGTAAAGTAGCTTAACATATTTTTTTATCTAAAATGTGTTAATTCAAATTAAATGCAAATACCTTTAAATTATTAAAAGTATGTATGTACCTTTATTTAACACTCAAACCCAAGCTAAAATCACTCTTTATCCTTCACTACCAAATGCCCTTCAATACTAGAGTTGGGCAAAATTCTTCCACTTAATGCCTATCCAAAATGTAAGTAAATATAATCATTTAGCATCACATTTCAAGGCATTTCAAATATTAAACTCTAATTAAACCACATTTCTACTAATTTTTTGAAATTTTTCTTACCATACTTTAACTTTAGAATTTCATTTTAATCCATTATAAATGGTGTTTTAAGTTTATTTTTATTAATACAATCACATTAGAACATGTTTTAAGCAATTATATCAAATGAACACATATTATTGTACAAAATCCTAAAATGTGCCCTCAGCCTCTTCATTTCTAATTCTTCATTCCAGTCCATTCCAATTATTAATCTAAGTTCATTTCCATCATTTAAATCATTTAATAAAAAGATTTATTCATTAAAATCAAATAAACATCCACACTTTAAGAATTTTCTTCCAAAATCCTAATTTCACACTACTCCGAAACTCCATCTAAACTTAATCAAATCCATCATTTGACTATAGAATCCTTGTTTAAGCATCAAAACAACATCTATTGTATCCATTTGAATAATTAAAACACATAATTGCAAAATTTCAATTTATACACAACCCTAAAATCATCTTCTTCATCCAAACTCAACTCAAACTTCATCCTTTCTCCTATCTAACTTAAAAATATTTACTTACTAATCAAAATAACATCATTTATATCCATTTAAACAATTAAAATGCATTACTACAAAATCTCAAATTATACGTAATCCTATATTTAGATGAAACTTCAAAATTATAAAGAAACGCATACTAATTTATGAGGAAATCACCAAAACCCACTTGTTCCTTGAAAATTCTTGCAAAATTGGTTGTTTAGATGAAACAAAAATCAATCTTTCTCACCCATGGAAAAACGCCAAAGAAAGTAAGAAGAAGAAGAAAGAAATTCTTTTAAATTTGGTATTTTTGTCTTATTCTTACAAATTCCAACTATATATATAATATTTTATTATTTTAATTATTTGTTTAATTACTTATTTTTAAAATACTAATTATCATCTTCCACATAAAAATATTTTATTTTAATATTTAATAAATATTTAAATTTCTCCATCATCTTCCACTATCTATTTTATTATTATTTAATTTTATTATTTATTTATTTATTTAAAAATATCAATATTCCTTTTCCATTCAAAAAGATTTTTATTTTGAATTATTTTTGTCATTCTTTTACTATTCATATTTTTGTCTTATTCTCTCTTTTTTTTAAGTTTATATATTATGTATATTTCTTTATATTTCACGTATACCTTTGTTAATTTCTCAATTCTAATTCAACAATTCCCCCTTAAATTATTTATTTTAATTAATTTAAATTAATTTTAGTCCTAAAATGGATGTTACAATTCTCTCCCCCATAAATAATTTCATCCTCAAAATTATTTATCACAATAAATAAATATTATTAACACCAACACCAATTTCAATTCTCCCCCTTATGGATCTTTTCATTCAACTTATAAGATTTTAGATTCCTCCCCTTTGCTTAAAAATTCAATATTATACCCTTTGCAGACAATCTCCTCACACTTTACTAACTTTTTCTTCATATCTTGTCACCTTTTCACAACACATTTCTCTATACTTTTAATGGTTAATAATTATTACTTCTTACTCTGTAAACTTAAAATTCATAACATCAGCAGACATATCTAATACGTTTGTTTAACACTAAGCTTATCATATATTAATTAATATATAGCAATAATTCCATGTATAAAGTCTTTACCATTATTCATATTCAAATACTATGATCCCACTACATTACATAAATTTCTTGTTTGCCACCAAATATAGACTCCACTTTTAACCTTGTTAATTCCATAACCTTAGAACTTAAAACAAATCTCAAGCTATGTTTTCCATAAAACTTGATTATTTTCTGTAAACATATTATCCAATTTCTTTTTTTTTATGCTCTTAACTTAATCCTTAAAATATCATTTTCCCCAATACTTCGGATAACATAATATTACTTGGTTTTCTGCTTTATAAATAATATTTTCTTCTTTCTCTTTCTTCTCTCTTCTTCTTCTCTACTTTTTTTTCCAAACCAGTTTAGGTTACTAATAGCTTATCATTCTGTCAATCTTTTTTCTTTAACTCCTCAAATTGTCTTATTTATTTATTATATATTTTTCTAAAGAAAGAAAGAAAATAATCCATATCCATAATTTACTAATTAAATACTCTCAATCATTTATTCTCTGATAATTTAATCTCATTCCAATATTAGAGTCCATTTACCAATAATTATAACTTATACTAAAATTTATTCAACAAGTTTTTATTAATTTTTCCTACTTAAATCAAATAAATAATGTCTAATTCTCTAAAAAATTACAATCAATTTCAAGTTTAAACTTTCATAAGCAAACCAACAAGCTTATATCAATACTTACATTAAGTTTCATTCAATAGCACTTATCTTTTATTTTAATAATATTCAACATTCACTAATAACATATACTTATTGTCTATCCATACTATTTATCAATAATTTTCTCAAATTTTCTATCTTTCTAAATTTTTCCTACCAATGGAGTAACCCTTCTTCAATATCTTATAACAACTTCCCTCATCTATTTATACTCTATGCAATTTAATCAATAGTTCACTACTAATTTGTTCATGTCAATCAAGGGAATAATTTCTTATATTCCAAAATTACAATTATATTTAAATTTAATTTTTTAATTAAATTATTATTATTTTTTCCATAAGTATATCAATCAAGAAAGATTCGAAATATAACTAATAACTTTAATTAAACTAAACACCAACCTTTTTTTATTAAACATTGATTATTCTATTATAATTTCTATTTACTTACTCTAGTATTTCTCTTCTTTTTTTAATCATTTACAATAAATATGATTTAAGTCACCCACATTTCTTTTTATATGTACTTAACCAATTATATTAAGTTATCAAATGCTAGTACTATTAAATACATATTAGATATATAATATGCATATTTAACTTTATTTACAATCATGTACCAAGATTATTTGTCTATTCCTTTAATACATTTTCTCACTCTATATACTCAAATATAATTATCAAATATCTCATCAAATATTTGCTTTTATCCAAATTTCCGTTTCAATGTGTTAATCTTCCATCAACTTCCTAAATACTCCCATACATAATTTACAAAACAACTTAGTTTGCCACATAATGTTACTATTAGGTATACCATATGTCTATAATATATATGTATGTATATATATAATTTTCAATATTTAGTTCTATCATTAAATTCTTTTTTTTTACTCTTCTCTTCTTTATTTCCTTTATCTCTCTTTTTTTCATAAACTCGTAAATATACATACTTTAACAATACAGATTAACAATCAATACCATATTTGGCTTTACTTATGATTCTCTTAAATCAAAACCACCATTTACATTTCAATCACTATATAAATAAATTATTAAGGAACACCACCAATGTCTCTACATTGTACAATCTAAATTAAATTTCATCCATCAAATATGCATGGGTTAGATAATATCACACCCCCATATGATTAACCTCTACTGCCATTCCCATATAAAATTCATAGATACGGTTGTGTCAATTAAGTTGAATTGCCCGTGTATAAAAAATATCTTCTACCTTAAATGAATTATTCCACCAATTCACATCACACCCATGTTTTCTCTATATACACACTCTTGTGAATCCAATCATCTCTATTTTCATCTTATTTGCCAACACAATATATAAATTTTATACTCCTAACATGTATTTACTTAGTCTCACTTCAGTTTTTTTCTATTTCTCCCTTAAACACCCATGTAGCAATAAATAAGTTGTAGATCTACTAATTTATATTCCACCAAATATATATATATATATATATATACAATCCTAAACTAGATAAATCAATAAGTCAATATTATACTCACTTATTCATTCAAATAGTTAATATCTAACTTTCCTAAATTACTATCAAATTCAAACCCCAATTTCCATTAATCTCAATGTTTGACTTTTCTTTCTCAAAATTATTATTTATTATTTATTTTTTAATTATTTCAAGTCAATGACTATTCATCATTTTTTAATCTTCCCCACCTCAATTATCAAATTTACCTTTTTCCTCAAAATGTTATGATAATATACTAGTCACATATAATTAATACCTATCCCTCCTTTAGGTATACATCTTTTTTGTACATCCAATTACATATATCAATACTTGTCCCACTCTTCCTCACTTCTAAGTCTATCACCAATCAAATTGGTCACGCAACAATCTTATAACTGTTTCACCAATGATTACAAATAATCTCAAAATTTACTTAACATATCATTGTTAATTTCATCCATCTAAATCAAATGAATAATATTTAACATACCAAAATATTAACTAAATTCAATTTTAAATTTCCACAAACGAATTAAACAAATATAATTCAATACATTCACATTAAATTCCATTAAATTAAATATCACTCTTTACTTACTTTCAGTGCTCATTCAATAGTATTTTTCTCTCTCTTTCCTCAAATCCCCTTGCTTATACATATCTGAACTATATAATATTATAATCGATATTACATTTAACTTTGAACATAACTCATTTAAACCAACATTATCTCATGTACATATATATGTATATATATAATAATTATCTAACTCTGTATACATTCCTGCCCATAAGTCAATAATCCATACTTCAATTCTACAAATAATAATTAGTTATATATATACTCCACTTTAATCTTCCTTCAATTACATTTTCTTTTCTCTTGCATTCTCATATTCTTGAATAGATACACCTTGATAATATAATATAATAACTTCCATTATAATTAATATACTTTAAATTTAATCCATTTAAACCATAATTAACAAATAGTTCATCATCCTCTTTCTAAATTATATACCTTAAACAACCATTTTAGCTCCAAAAGCTCATTCCACCTCAAATCAATTAATTAATACTCCAAATATACTTCAAATCATGTATAAACCAAGTTAAAGAATTTTACTCTCTTATCTTTCGTTACCCCAAAATATTAAGTGTTGCTAATTACACTTAATAATACAACTATCATTAAATATTAAAGTACTGATCACAATAGAATAAGCATTTATCCCAAAGTTCCTCTTTATATTACTCATGTTCTCATGACTCATTTTATCATTTCACTACACTATTCCCAAATGATTGTCTCAATTCATGATCACCCTTTCCTTCTATTTCATTTATCACTCTTTCCACAATTGCCACATTAGAGGCAAGTTTAAGTATCAATGCATATGCATGTAAAACATTTCAAGCCACGTTATAAAATTTCCCCTTACTCTCTTTCAAAACCCACCTAGGTCTAGAACCTCAAACCTAGGCTTTGATACCAAAATAAATGTAACACTCTTATATCCTATATACATATAATACATATACTTAGTATAAGTAAAACACACATATACAAGATAAGAATGTCACAATTCAATTTATTAAAAATCCTCATATTCCCAATTTAAAATCCCAAAAACATTAAAATGTATTTTTAATAATTCAATAAAAATATTTTTTATTTACATTAGGTACTCAAAATAAGTATTTGTATTAAAATCTCCAGAATAAAAATTCACCGGAGTTTTGTCAGTAAATTGAACATTGCAAAAATTTCAACATTTCTCAACCTGTAGAAAAATGCACTCCCAATAATAGTAAATCCAACAATTCTCTAATTTTTACAAAAACACTCAAATGTGTACATATGTATGTATATACAATCCATATCACAAAATTATGTCCAAAACTCTTAATCGTTTACAACACTCCCAAATATGTAAACATAATATACATGATTATGGCATGTTTTATAAAATAAAATGTATACATGACAACACCTGGCTCTGATCCTATGGCAGCAAAACTCACTTCAAACACTACCAACCTCAAGCCTAGACCTAACTAGGTCTAGATGAATTCTTCAGATCTACCGGCAATCTTGTCACCTGCGCGGTGAATTTCAATCGTGCTAAGCTAAAAGCCTAGCGGTACATACTTTGATAATAATGAAACTTTAAAAGAAAAGACAATACATTGTGTTGTATCATGTTATTTCACAATGTAATATGCAATTCCACTTTAATTCACATTTATTATTCCTTCTAAGCATTACATTAACACATACACGAACATTGAGCCCAAATAACCTAATATCTTATTTATATCCTAGAGTTACTATTTTTATTTAATTTGACACCCAGTGTCTAGCCCGAAGGTAATACAACTGATGTCCAATGTCTAGCCTGAAGGCAAATCATAGTGACATCCAACATCAAGCTCGAAGCCAAATCATATATCAGTGACACCCGGTGTCTAGCCCAAAGGCAAATGATGAGAATAATCTCATAGGCATGCCACCACACAGAACTCTAAAAATTGAATAATACTAGGCAACACACAAATAGTACACATTTCCATAACTAACTTTCTTATCATGTTGTCTCTTTTTCTCATCTTTCTCATTCATAACAATGCCAAATCACTTTAATCCATTATTTCTTATCACTTTATCACAATATACGTTATTTAGCATTATAATCATATTACCCAAATATTTTTGAATTATACTCACATAATTCACATAAATAACATTCCACTCATTTTAGCCATTAATAATGGCTTTTCACAATGTACATAATGCATACTCAAGGATCTATCAGACAATGGAGTATAGTTTTAAGGAGTAGTTAATGACTTATTCTTGAAGTACCAAATTCATCATCATCGATCCTCTCCTTATAGACCGAAGGCTAATGGTGCAGTAGAAGCGACAAATAAGACAATTAAGCATATTCTATCCAAGATGTCCAAGACATACAGGGATTGGTCAGAAATGCTTCCTTTTACTTTATGAGGATATAGAATAAGTGTATGAATGCCTACTGGAATGACACCGTTTTCCTTAGTTTATGGGATGGAAGTAGTGTTACTAATTGAAATAGAGATCAAGTCATTAAGAGTGGTCCTGGAAGCCAAACAGCCTAAGACGGAGTGAGTAGGAAGCATATACACACAACCTTATTAGAAGAGAGGAGGTTGAAAGCACTATATCATCATCAGCTATACCAAAGGAAGATAGCTCGAGCCTACAATAGAAGGGTTAAGGTCAGAAAGTTCATAATCAGTGACTTAGTCTTGAAGCAGTGTAAACCTAATATCTCTTATCCAATAGGAAAATTTAGGCCTAGTTGGGAAGGACCATATATTGTGAAATAAGTCTTGAGCAAGGGTGCAGTCAAAATATCAGACATGGACGAGAATGAGTTTAGTGAGCCGATGAAAATGGACAGGTTGAAGAAGTTTTATGTGCAAAAAAAAAAAGAGAGCTCGCTAGGTTGAACACCCAAAAAGGGTGCCGAGGAAAAAGTTAGAGCAGTCCGTTAGTTTTAAAAAACCCAAAAAGGGCGGACTAGGCAACAATTAGGGCTAAACAAGAGAAAATTATCAGTTAGAAAGCCCGAAAGGGCTGATTGGCGACATGAGTGATCTTGCGTATGCTGACTTTATGTTTGGTTGTTTCGCAATTTAATAAAATAGAGTTAAT
Organism: Garcia nutans; assembly: GCA_947685225.1. Classification (NCBI taxonomy): domain Eukaryota; kingdom Viridiplantae; phylum Streptophyta; class Magnoliopsida; order Malpighiales; family Euphorbiaceae; genus Garcia; species Garcia nutans. The sequence goes on from CANTUV010000364.1 coordinate 22,963, forward strand.
ATTAAAATTATTCTATATGCACTGTTTCAAGTATTTAACCAAATATGGTAAAATAAATAATATAATAGCAAAAGGTGATGACAAATTATGAAAGGAAAAGAAACATCTTCTATTATGTTCATTATTTTTCATCCTAACATTGTTCTTTCTAAAGAATTAACAAAATATAAAATCTATGGTAGACTATAAGTGTGACGTGTAGGCCAGTTTTGCTTCAACCAATCCAAAAAGACTTTAGTCAGACGAGGCATGTCCAAGTCAGGAGTAAACTCAGAACCTTGAGGCACAGCTCCATACTGATGATCAAGCCTATGAGGATCATAGCATGTACCTCAATGAAGAGCAGCAAGAGGAACATACATCAAATACGTCTCTGAATGGTGATACAAAAAATCTTCCACCGAGGTACTAACCAATAGATGTCGATTGCAGCGCGTGTGCGAATCCAATCAATCCAATCAACATATGAAGAAGAAGGATGGGATAGTTTCCTAGCACAATGTTGTCGTGGAAGATATTTGGTGAAATCCATGGATGGAATTTTAAGCAAGTAGAGGCACTCTTGAAGCCAAATCTGTAAGCCCAATAAAACAAATTTAAAAAAATGACGATGCCCGTTAGGTTAAAAACCCACAAGAGCAGCCTAAGCAAAAGTTAGGGTGATTCACTAATTTTGAAAACCCACAAGGGCGGTCTAGGCAAAAATTAGAACCAATAATAAAATAATAAGAAAAAGGGTCCATTAAGTTGAAAACCCATAAGGGAGACTTAGGCAAAAGTTAGGGCAACTCACTAGTTTCAAAAACCCACAAGGGTGAACTAGGCAAAAATTAGAGCAATAAAAAATAAAAAGATAAAGGCCTAAATTGAAAACTCAAAAGAGCGGTTTAGGTAATTACTTATAGCAGCAAGGGACTTTCGACCAATCTCCTCGATGATTCAAATTTAAATTGATCCAATCCAATTAGGCTCTCAACTAAGATCACAAGTATCGGCGACAAGCCTCCTTCCATTCGGTCCACGATATCCAATATTCATGGATCGATGTCCCCATCAGGAGAAACAAGCAAGAATTGTCCAAGCAAGCATAGACAAAACATGCATCCCCATTCCTTGGTGGGAGCCAAATGAGAAATACAAAAGTCAATCAAGTAACTAAACAGAATTTTCTCACCTCCAGTCAATTGCAAGACTTTTGGCTTTGAAATTTGAAACAATATTTACATCTTTTGTTGATTTTTGGGAATCAATATGGGCAAGGCCATTGGTTGATTGCTTGGATATCTAAGGATGGCCTCAAAATTTTCAATCATGGGACATATCTCAAAGTCATTTACCTTAAATATCCTAGAATTCACATCCCAAAAGGAAATCATGGCATGAAGAAAAGAATAATCTAATTTAACATTTTGAAAAGCACTTCAAAGTATTAATTTGAGACTAAGATATTTACTCCCAATGAATAGCTTTCATATTTTTAAATAAACCTTTAATTTTCTTCAAATTGAGTTCTGCCATTGTTGAAATTAAAGAAAAAATTTAAAATTATTGAAAGGGATTTTTTTATACCGAAACAAAATTTCATGGAGAATTTCTTGATTTTTGTTGGAAGCAGCTTTATATAAGGGATTACTTTGTCCACCGAGGTTGACAAGGAAAGAGTAATAATTCGGGCGAGACGCGTAAGGAAGGGAAATTTAAAAGATTTTGAGTTGTCGCGTTACTTTTGGATTTGCAAATCGGGGGTAATCGGGGGTGCTTTAGGATTTTGAATTGTGAGAGGGACTTCCGTGTATACTATAATAATAATAATGATAATACAAAATGATAAAAAAAAAGAAGAAAAGTCAAAGTTTCAGTAAAAGTAAAAATTATTGTTATTACTATTATTATTATCATCATTGTTATTGTTATTGTTATTATTATTAATAATAATATAATATTTTCTCAATTAATACAAGGATCACTGAGAAGGAGGAGGTGGTCCATAATCAAATAAAGCTCTAAGAAAGTCGTCGCCTGTTGGAGGAGGAGGCATATCATCTGTCCCAAGTCCACATGAAGAAGGAGCACCTGAACCTGTACTCTGGAATTCAGGCCTATAACAATAATCATCTAGAGTAGACGAAGGAATCTCATGGTCTACAGTTTGGGGCCCCCTAGAAGATGAAGCACTAGGATCCCTCATTCCATGGAACTAAAAGTCTTAGATGTTTTGCTTCGACTGATGATACAATCTTTCAAGATGGTTGATCTGTTGGCGGCTAGTGGCAAACTCTTCTTGTAGTTTCTTATTTTGTTCTTGAAGCATTCGTGTGAGTCAGAAAAGGAAAGGGTAAGAACATACATAATCATGCACACATATAGCATAAATCATCATCAAACAGGATGACCCACCAGATAACTTGTATCAGAGCCTTGCTGATGAGATGGCACTTCCGGTTGGTAGGAAGGAGCAAGTGGAGGAAGAATAGAGGAAGGTCCAGCCTCATGATCAAATGAGCTGGCAGCCTATAATAATCATGAGAACAGTCAAAATAAGTGGAAAAAGAAGCAATTGAAAATGATAGAATGACTCGTATTTACCTGAGAGGTTCTAGCCTTGGAATAAGAGATAGATTCTCTCTCCCCCACCTCATCACTGGTTTCCCCATCATTTCCTTCTTCCTCCTTAGGAAATCCCCAAATGGCAACTAGAGGCACATTAAATTTCAAGAGCTATGTTCGAATGAATTATGTATATGACGCACCCAATACACAAAGATAATCGTCAACATCATAGCCATTTCGAGGTAACTGCCATGAATTTTTTGGCATTAATGTAATATTCAAAGTATACATTGGGCAGTTTATCAGAACCCTTCACCACTCACAACCAAGGAATCATTCATACACCCTTTCTCCGAGAAACTAGCCACTAGACATAGGACCAACAATGATTCAGCGGGAGTGCTGGTAAGGCAGTGCGAAATTCATAAAAGGAGTCCAATCTGCCCGCTCTTCAACTCTCCACCAAGCCAAGTCGACCTGCAGGATGACAAAAGGTAAGTAATTTTTTTACATAAACTATAAAGCATACTAATACTATTTTACTTGGTCCCAGGTTAGGCAACTCAAGTGATAACGCTGGGTGTGCACATGATGAGAGCTAAGAACTGTTGTGCGATCGGACAACCAAAAACCTAACCTTGGATATTTGACTATCTCTTGAGACATATCAGGCACCCTTATGAGATTATGCTCATAAGCCTATACCTGTAATAACAATGGAAATCAAATTCACGCAAATATATGAGTTGAATTAGCAATGACAGGAGATAGTACCTCGACAATCACCATGAAGCCAATGAAAGACTTCTTATTCCTACAAAATCTTATCTTGGCCATGATAGAGACAGGCAAGGCTAGCTTCAACCCCAGCAATAAAGTGGTACCATATCTATTTCAACAAGGGCCCTCAACACCAACAAATTAATGGCGGATTTGGTGCTGCATAAAATGGTTGACCAAAGCAAATATAATAGAAATCCCCGAGTATATTGTTTTGTTGTTTCTCTATGAAGCCGTCCATCATAGCTCATCCAATAACTCCAAATCAACTCAATTTTTTTTATCTTGATGGGCTCTTTGAGTGACTATTCCATACCGATTAACTATTGAATTTCTTCGCGTGTTAGGATATTATTGTTAAGAGGAACTGAAAGGCCATGGTACCAGATACCAGTTATGGCTGAAAAATCAATTGGGTCAATAGTCATTTCTCCCATGGGTAGGAGAAAAGTATGAGTTGTGTCCATCCACCGCTTCGATAGCACTTGAACTACACTATGGTCTATTAGACATTCCTCGGATGGTAATTGCATAATAAAGCTTTCAAAACCACACTTTCAGATGATCCATTTTTCCTGAGAAGGTGCTATGCCATACCATTACCGAGCTTTATAGACACACCCTTCACCCCAGACAATGCAAGGATTACGCTAATGTAAGCCAATACGAGGTAAGTATATCATCTCACAACTCTTATTGTTTTAAAGTCTGAAATTACTCATTACTGTATTTATTTATTTTTATTTTTATTTTTAGCATTAGAATATTTTCTACTATCCATTCGCTATTATACTGAATTATAACTAAAAAAATAAATGATAATAATAAATAATAAATAAAATAAAAATATTAATAATAAAAAATAAAAATAAAAATAAAATAAAAATAAAATGATGAATATTTGTGCTTCTAAAGTTGCAGTGTTACCTCAGTCTTTAGACTATAACTATGGTGAAGTTGCATTCCAACTAGTGGATTGATAGTTCCATGTTCATATTGTCGAATACATTCTAGCAACTAAGCATTAGATCGAGGTCTGGATCTTGAAGCATGCCTTCTTTCCATTTGATGGCTAAACTCTCTATTCTCAAATCTATATATAACTTATAATTGAATAAAAATGAATGAAATGGAGGAAACCGAGAGCCTTTATATAGGCAAATGGCAAGACGAAAAAGACAAAGAAATAGTAATTCCGTGAACAAAAAAATCACTGTTAGTGAATCGTAAAAAATAGTAATTAACGGTTTCTAAATAGTATATAAATATTAAATTCAAATCATTCTATTCAATTATTCAACTATTTGCGTATCTAAAAATATTTTTTGTACTTTTAAAAATTATTTTTTCACACAAGGGGCAAGAGGATATAGGTAATGGTAAAAAATAGTTAAATTTTTTGTGCAATTTTGCAGGTTTTTTATATCTAAATACCCTACTAACTACAATTATCTTTTGTAGCTACCGGGTCCACAATCCAAATCATTTTTTGAGTTCAGAACTCATCCAGGGTCCAGAACCCAAATTATTTTTGAGTCTATAACTCACCAATGGGTCCAGAACCTAAATAATTTTGAGTTCAGAACTCACTAAAGGGTCTAGAACCTAAATAATTTTGAGTCCAGAACTCACCAATGGGTCTAGAACCCAAATCATTTTTTAATTCAAAACTCATCCCGGGCCTAGAACCCAAATTATTTTCAAGTCCAAAACTCATCCCGGGTCCAGAACCCAAATTATTTATGAGTCCAGAACTCACCAAAGGGTCTGGAAATCAAATTATTTTTTAGTCCAGAACTCACCAACAAGTCCAGAACCCAAATCATTTTGAGTCCATAACTCATTCCAGGTCCAAAACCCAAATAATTTTCGAGTCCAGAACTCACCAACGGGTCCCGAACTCAAATAATTTTTAAGTATAGAACTCACCAATGGGTCCAGAACCCAAATTATTTTTGAGTCCAGAACTCACCAACAGGGTCCAAAACCCAAATCATTTTTTTAGTCCAGAACTTATTCTGGATCTAGAACCCAAATAATTTTTTAGTTCAGAATTTATCCCGGGTCCAGAACCCAAATTAGTTTTTGAGTCTTGAACTCACCACCGGGTCCATAACCCATCCTTAGCCTAAATCTGCTCAAAGTCATGTTGCTTTTTTACTCTCTTCTACTAAATGCCTCGGATTATTTCAGCAGGGGGCAAACTATAGACCCTTAATTTTGACCAAGTCTAGTCCAATATTTTAAAATAAATTTGAAATAATTTTGTGGCATTTATTATTTATTTTAATATTTAATATTTATTTTATTTATTTTTAAAATATATATATAATAAAAAATAAAAAAATCAGAAAAATCAATCGATGAGCGACAGGTGGCAAGACAGTTCGCTTTAGGCAGAAAGGGCCTGCGGTCCTCAGGTGCAAGTTGCGGCAAATTGGCCTGCCCCAATTTGCTGCAGGTGCAAGCTAGGGTGAATTGGTCTGCCCCAATTCGCCGCAAGTGCATGCTGCGATGAATTGGACAGTGCTTTGCTGGCGCTTGCCTGATTGTTCGTGTCCTAGCCCCATTGCTCACCAGTTGCTCGCGTCTCAGCAGCCCATGCCAGTGTGTTGACCGATTTTTGCCAATATTCTATTTTTACTCGGAAATATCAATTAATTTCCTAAATAGTTGTAACTTCCTTAACATATTAGGTTTTATTTTAAATTCTATAAATAGTAGTCTTAAACACAGAAATAAGGACGATAAAAATTACTCAAGAAATACTATTGGACTTTTGAACTTTGAAGCAACTCGAAGCAACCAAGAAGAAAAAAGAACACTCCCATCCCTAAGGCAACAAGGCTATGTTGTCTTGATCAAAGCTTCCCCAGAATTCCAACGGTGCAATTGTGGAGGAGCCAACAAACGACAATATTTTCTTAATCAATTTATTATAACATGCTTTTAATAGTTTTAACGTGGAACATGCATGATCTTTATTTAAAATTGAATCTAGTAGCCTATTAGTATAACTTCTTCCAAATTGAATCCAGTAATCAGCATGCTAATAGCTTTGTTTAAAGTTTTCATGATGTCATTTAATTTTTCCCAAATATTATTAACAGTAGCTTGATCATTATTTTTTCCAAAATATTAATTTATAAATTCCAAAATCCTAATTTATAAATTCCAAAACCCTAATGAATTCTATTTTGCAAAATCTTTACAGTAGCCTAATACTTAAAAATAATTATAATAATATTAGTTTTTCCAAACCCTAAGACCCTAGTTTTTGAATATAAACCCTAAAATGTTAAAACCCTAAACCTATTTTTTTTTAAAAAAAAGAAGAAATCCTAAAACCTAATTGTATTTTCCTAAACCATAATTCATAAAATCCTAGCTTGTATATTTAGTCTTTAATTGTTATTTGAATCCTACTTTACATACTTAGTTTACATCTTCATATCTTGATTTTTATTTAGCTTATAATGAATGGTTTACTTTCATGATGAATGGTTGAATGTCTTTTATTGGTTTACTTTATTTTTTCATTATGTAAGAGGTATGTTTTTATCTTGTGGGTACCTCATTAAATTATGATTCATGTAATTTGAAATAATTTTCATATTCTGGGATTAATGTAAAGAATACGTTTCCACCTTTTGTTGGGTGTCTATTTATTTGTTTTGTTTGGATATTGCTATGATTTTTAATAAAGTATTTATTTATTCTTATCATTGTATGTTGTATGAATAATGTCATTTTATTTAAGAATTTTATAATATTAAGACCTGAAAAGGAGGCCAATTCCAATGAACCGGGCGTTGTGGGGGTGTTGGGTCATTCTCACCTTTCCCACACGTACCCAACTTTTTGAACCCAATAGGGGGTTGGGGATTCCTTAGGAATCAAGTCATCCACCCCTTTCTTTTTCTCGGCCCGTCCGAGTGGTGACTCCATTTTCTTCGGGCTTAGGCCTGTGTTCTCTAAGGCCCTGAGCCTAATAGTGCCAAAGTCGCAAGAACCATTCCATGTGTGAGTGGGGGCAAAAATTCTCGCTCACAGGATAGAAGTAGCACTTTGTGTCGCACATTAGTATGATGAAAATCAGGTTTTAGCTCAACACCTACTCTTTAAATTTATGCATGTTCACATTAGGGATGATGTGACTCTTTAAGTGTGGGGTGCAAAGTTTTTACTTTTAACTTATTTTTTGTTTAAGTTTTAGTAATATAATATTTTTCTTTGAATAAATGAATTTAGAAAAGCTAAGTAGTTATATGATTTTTTTTATAGATGACCTTGAAATTTTATGAGGCATGAATTTGAGAATTGAATAGAATGGATACTTATTGACAACTTTGATGGTCATTTTTGGTACTACCTTTGACTTGCGAGCAATTAAGCCATTTAAGTTGACTTTCAATTTGTTATTATTTTGAGTGAGCATTCTTGATTGATATATTGCTAGAACGTGCTTAGATATTCATTTCAATACCACATGAAAATTTTAGTTGAGCATCAATATGATTAAGGCATCTAGGTGTACCCACTTAGCTTAAAAGGCCAACCTTCTATATGTCTTTAGCGAGCCAATTTTGAGCCTTTTTCCTATTTCATTCTTTTACAAATAACATTAGCCTTGATCTATTGCCTTTCATTGCTCATCCTTTCAATAGGAATAAGAGCATTTGAGGGATTTAGTGAGTGAGTTGCTGTGCAAATTAAAGTATGGGGTTAAATTTCGTGTTCCGGGGTTGAAAGTTTTTGAATAGAGTACTTTTGTAATTACTATAGGTCTTTACTTGATTTTCTTCTTCTTTATTTGAATACTATATAAAATATGAAAAAATAATAATATTGAAAAAAAGGAAGAGAAATTGTTGTTCATACGGTTAAGGTCAAAATAAGCTTGGTCTCAATTTTTGCAATAAGTTCTAAAATAAAATAAGAGAGACCAAATCCTTTAACAAAGGGGGTACTCTAGCATTAGTGT
>CANTUV010000365.1:0-27499 GCA_947685225.1 Garcia nutans
CAAGTAGATTGAATGATGCATTATGAGCATATAGAACTGCTTTCAAGACTCCCTTGGGTATGAGTGCATACCGATTGGTTTTTGGTAAGGCTTGTCATTTAACAGTGGAGTTAGAGCACAAGGCGTATTGGGCAATTAATACTCTGAATTTAGATTTGGACAAGGCAAATAGAGAACATTTTTTGCAAATTTCGGAGTTAGATGAACTAAAGAACGAGGCATATGAGAGTTCGAGGATTTATAAGGACCGTACTAAAGCACTTCATGACTGAATTTTAGTACGAAAGACATTGAGCCCAGGTATGAAGGTCTTGCTTTTCAATTCTTGTCTTCGACTATTTTCAGCAAAACTTAAGTCTCGATGGAGTGGTCATTCGAGATAACTCAGGTATATCCTTCCGGTGCTATAGAATTACCTAACTCTCGAACGAATGAAACTTTTAAAGTAAATGGACAGAGAGTTAAACCATATAATGAGCGGTTCCAAGAAGTAAGGATTTCGATAGTACTTTGATCTACGATCCTTAATTCTTGCAGTAGCGTCCAGCTAAGAAGACGTTAAAGAAGCACTCGATGGGAGGCAACCCATTGTTATTATTTTTAGCATTTTAGTTTAGTATATGCAGTTTATTTATTTATTTCTTTTCTATTTTTCTTTAAGGCTTGATGGTTTGGAGATTGGAAGTGTTTTTATTCTTGCAGAGAACAGGCCAGGAGCATTGAGTTTAATTGAGAAAAGGAGGGCCATCCAGTTCCAACTTTCCTTGATCGCATGTTTATGCTGAAGTCACGGTATTTGCTTTAGTTGTTTTCTTTCATGTTGATTATTTGTACGAAAGCTTCACTATGCGCGACACAAAAGAGGTTCTTTCTATCTTTTCTTTTGTTTACATTGAAGACAATGTAACTCATAAGTGTAGGGTAATTTTTAAGCTTTTCTTTAATTTTTGTTTTTTTTTGTGAGTTATATTGTGTATTTTTCTTGGCATAATTGTGGAAACTTATTTTCATGGCATAATTATTGGAAACTTATTGACTTTTCTATAATTCTAGCAAAACATTTGAGCCTTGAGTATCAGTATAGAGATTATCATTTGAATTTATTCAGGATCAATTTTCACGTTCTGCAATTCATGACATATAAATCTTTGAGAACCCACCCTTTGTGAGTTTTGAGCCTCATAGATTGAATATTATTGTCAATCGATTTTCTTTTCTTAAGTGTGCACCTTCAGGATTTTATATCTCTAGAGCTTGCTTTTGCATACTAATTAAACTCACATTATGATTTCATCTCAAGTTTTAAAATGATGAAGGCAAATTAGGATTACCCCCCTTTAGCTTAAAAAAACCTCCTTTAATTATGAATTCCTTAGTGAGCCAAGTTGAGCCTTTAACCTTTTCTTGATTGATCAACACAATTAATAACTCAACATTTTCTATTATTATCATAACTTCATTAAGGAATGGAGTTTCTTATGATATGACAATAGGGGTGGTTTAATTGATAAGTATGGGGTAAAAAAAAATTAATAAGAAAATATTATTATTTTTGTAAGATTTGGGGCTGAAATACATACTTTGCCGATTTTATTTGACTAAGAGTCGATTATTCTTTTCTTCCACATTTGAGCTAGATGTTCAATGTATTTTTCTAGTTTGTATATATATATATATAAATAAATAAAAATTAAAAGAAGATATATTATATATATACAAAATTCATATATGTTCTAGCATTAGTCATCAAAGAGGAATTTCGACTCATTTACTTTTCTTTAAGTATGCAAATATTTGAGACTATCAAGGGTTGGTGAATATGTCATTTAAGGGAGTTACGAGTTTCTACGCAAGATTATTGTCTAATTTAGATGCTCCATTTCTTGATGTTCCAACTTAAATGTCTTTTCTCACACCTTCACCTTAGCCCCATTACATCCAAACGAAAAGACCTTCGGATTATTTCTTGAGAAAAATCAGTGCGAGAGATTGGATAATTAAGCAAGTTTATGGAAGAATGCAGTCATGATTGGTTTAAGTGAATTAACCTTTGAAATTGAGAGAAACACTTAGATGAGAGATGAGATTTGTTATGTCTGAATTAATGAATGAGTTAAGAAAATCTTGATTGAAGTAAATTGCATTTATTTATTGCTGAGTATTAAAGGATTTCATCTTATATACTTGAATTATAGTTAAGGTTAATTGAGTTTTTAATTTATGCTATGTAAATTTGCTTGAGGACAAGCAAAGTTTTAAGTGTGGGGTAGTTATTTTATTCGTTTTTGTCCTCAAATTGCTATTTATTTATTATGATAATTATTATTTTCTTCGTGCATTTTGGTAGTTTTAATATGTTTATTTAGTGATTTCATGCAATTTGGTAGTTTTTAATTTATCCCAGTGTTTAGATCATTTTTGTACTAGTTTTTAGTATGATGTTTATGTGTTTTTAGTTAATGTTTTATTTGATTCTTGTTTAAAGTTTGTTTTAAGTGTTTATTTTAGGTTAAAGTGCAAAAAAACTCCCTTGGAAGATCAAAACAAAGAAAGAAGAGCATGAATCAAGCAAGACATGGTCAAGCCAAATCAAGCTTGGCCGTGTCACCTCAAGAAGATTTTAGCAAAACTTGACATGGCCAAGCCATTGGCCGTGTCTCACCTAAAGGGCAAAACCAAGGAAACTAAGAAAGAAAGGAAAATTTGGCAGAAGCTGACACTGACAGGTGACACGGCCAAGCCATTTGACACGGCCACAAGCTTGGCCGTGTCCCATCCTAAGCCAAAGAACAAGGAAGAACCAAAGGAAAAAAATAGAAGCTGACACACCCAGAAGACAAGGCCAAGCCATTGGCCGTGTCACATGACACGATCAAGAGCTTGACCATGTCACTCCCATCTCCAAAGAACAAAGAAGAGCAAGGAGAAACAAAAGTTGACACACCCAGGTGACACGACCAAGCCACAGGCCGTGTCACATGACACGGCCACAGGCTTGGCCGTGTCACCTCATGAGACCAAAGAAAGAAAAAAAGCATGGATTTTTAGCCAAGGAATTGTATAAATAGTTAAGATTAGGGTAAGAGGCGGGGACTACACATTCTTTAAGCCGTTCTTTACTTTTCTCTGAGAGTTTTTCTCTGAAACAATAAAACCATAGAAGATTGATTTCACTTCCATTCAAACACTCTAGATCAAATTAGTCTTAGCCATTGCATTATTCTTTTAGCAAATATCTGAGCAAGAGATTCTTCAGAAGCCAAAGGAAGATTGTAATTGGGTTTTTTTCTTTAACTCTATCTCTTAAGTTTCATTGAAATTGTATTTATAAATTCTCTAATGTATAAATTAATTTCTTTGAATTTGAATGAGATGAACTTGTTTCATAGCATTACTATGAACTAATTTTGATCTAGTCTAGGGTTTGTATGGATCTACTATGATTGTATGAAATGATTATTGCTCTTAACTGATTTATTTCTTTTATCCTTAATTGAATGGAATAAGGTTAATATATAATTGATTGGCCATCAATTATGTGATTTAGGTATTTAGATGAAGGATTGAGAAATGAAATCTAATACTGGAATAATTTAATTAGGGACTTAGGTGAATTAGAAATATAAACCTAAGGAAAATATCATTTTGATTGCAGTAAGATTAATTGAAAAAGGTTTGAATGCGAGAGCTTATTTCCTTGATTTGATTAATTAAGTTGCTTGAAATCTGATCTTTAAGATTAAGTCAGTTCAGAGGAATAGCCGTTCATACATATAAATTAGTAGAGAAGTGCAAACCCTAGACTTTTCTATTAAGTGAATCAATATATTTGTTTAGTTTTCTTTCATTATTATAAATTCAATTCCTTTCTGTTTTCGTTAGTTGTTCAGCAATTTAATTTTATAAATCAAAAACTATTAATTGATAATTTGTTTATTACAATTTGATAAATAATTAGCTTATCTAGCTTCCTTGTGAGACGACCTTGAGGTATTCACCGAAATACTACAGCAGCCTCGTATACTTTTGAGTGTAGCTTTAGTAGTATTTATTAGAGCGCAACATGTAGCCAACAAAAAGTATGTTGGTTGGCCACAATAACCAATAAATATTTATTTGGTCATCCATAATGGTCAGCCATTTTTTACTTAGTTGGCCATAGTGACCAATCATATTACATATAGTTGGCCATTGTGGCTAACTAAGTAAAAAGTGATTGCAATCTAGAGCCGACTACGTATCATTGACTATAATAGTTAGTTAAAATGTCAAAAAAAAAAAAACTCATTTTGCATATCTTGAACTTATCTTTTACTTTTGAATTATTGATGGAGCATGTCATTATCTTCAAAACTTGTAAAAAGAATGATAAAAACATTAAATGAAGAAAATGAAAAAGTTTGAAGAATTTTATAGAGTTAGTTTATCGATGAAAATTATTAGAATAAGAAATATTTGAAGAAATAAGTGTTAAAATAAAGTGATGTATATTCAATATTTTTATATGACATTTTGGTGATTCTTAAAAGAAAATTGTCCTTGTTTGTGTTTTTACATAAGGGCATTTCAGTAATAAAAAATATAAGTGTATTTATAAATTTTGGCGGTGTATATATTTGTGCACTTTTACATATTATACACATAAAAATAAAGTTAAAAAATATTAATTTCATTACATAGATGTTGTGTATATATTTGGTGTATGTTATGTAGATGTTATAAGTGTTTGGTAGATGTTGTGTGTATATTATGTATTTGTTATATATGTTATGCAGATATTGTGTGAATATAAAATTAAAAAAATAAATATAAAAAATATTAAAAAATTATGTAGATGTTTGATATATGTTATATAGATTTTATAGATATTTGATAGACGTTGTATGTATGACATGTATTTATGAGAATATGATATTAAAAAGAAATATTTTTTAATAAAAAAAATATAAATAAAAAACAAAAACATAAAATAGAAAAAAATCAATGCCTAAAAAAGTAAAAACAAAAAAAGGTGCAACTTCTATGTTTTGGAAAAAAAAAATCTCTGTTGTTGTAAAATTGAAAAGTAAATACAGATTTAGCATAAATTGTGTAATTTTCTTTATTGTTAATTGTTTCAGAATTTTTTAATTGCTAATTTCAGTTTACTATGATGAAAATTTTCAAATTTAATTCTTTTATTAAAATAATTTACTTTATTTTTTTATTTTAATATCTTGACAAAAAAGATTAAAATTAAAAAAAATAAATATGAAAAAATATTAAAAAAATTATGTAGATGTTTAATATATGTTACGTAGATTTTATAGATTTTTTATAGACATTATATGTATGCTATGTATTTATGAGAATATAATATTAAAAGAATTATTTCTGAATAAAAAAAACATAAATAAAAAACAAAAATATAAAATAGGAAAAAATCACCACCTGAAAAAATAAAAACGAAAAAAGTGCAGCTTCCCCATTTTGAAAAAAAAAAATCTCTTGTATCGTAAAATTGAAAAGTAAATACAAATTTAGCATAATTTGTGTAATTTTCTTTATTATTAATGGTTTCAGAATTTTTTAATTGCTAATTTCAGTTTGCTAGGATGAAAATTTTCAAATTTAATTCTTTTATTAAAATATTGTACTTTATTTTTTATTTTAATATCTTGACAAAAAAGATTAAAATTAAAAAAAATAAATTTGAAAAATATTAAAAAATTATGTAAATATTTGATATATGTTATGTAGATTATATATATATTTAATAGACTTTGTATGTATGCTATGTATTTATGAGAAAATAATATCAAAAAGAATTATTTCTGAATAAAAAAACATAAGTAAAAAATAAAAAATAAAATAGAAGAAAAATCATCACCTAAAAAAATAAAAACGAAAAAAGTGCAGCTTCCCTGTTTTAGAAAAAAAATCTCTAGTGTTGTAAATTTCAAAAGTAAATATAGATTCAACATAAATTGTGTAATTTTCTTTATTATTAATGGTTCCAAAATTTTTTAATTGCTAATTTCAGCTTGCTAGGATGAAAATTTTCAAATTTAATTATTTTATTAAAATTTTTTACTTTATTTTTTATTTTAATATCTTGACAAAAATGATTAAAATTAAAAAAATTATTAAAAATATTAAAAAAATTATGTAATTGTTTGATATATGTTATGTAGATTTGATAGATGTTTGATAAAGTTGTATGTATGCTATGTATTTATCAGAAAATGATATAAAAAAGAATTATTTCTGAATTTAAAAACATAAATAAAAAATAAAAAAATAAAAAATAGGTACAAAATCACCGTCAAATAAAGTAAAAACGAAAAAAATGAAGCTTCCGTGTTTTGAAAAAAAAAAATCTTTGGTGTCATAAAATTGAAAAGTAAATACAAATTCAGCATAACTTGTGTAATTTTTTTTATTATTAATGGTTACAGAATTTTTTTAATTGCTAATTTCAGTTTGTGAGGATGAAAAATTTTCAAATTTAATTCTTTTACTAAAATTTTTTACTTTATTTTTTTATTTTAATATCTTGACAAAAATGTTTAAAAATTATAAATAGAAACATTTACATTGAAAATAATATTTTTATATAAAATTACTTAAAAATAAAATTATTTAAATATTATATAAAAATAAAATTATAAATTAATAAACAAGATTAATTAAACATATTTTCTAATGTGTCAATTTTTCATTAAAAAAAATTAGAAAATAGAATTTAAAAAAAATAAAAAACTGAAAATAAAAAAATTATATAGCTAAATAGTCTCTTAAAATTTTGGAATTGGATTTTTTTAATATCATTTTAAATAAAATTTCTCGAGCTTTTCATTAATACTTACAAAATAAATTATTATAATTATTGCACTGATAAATGTAAAATAAAAAATAGAATTCCGCTTAGATAATTATGATCAGAGTTTAAATAGATAGTTACAACTTATTGTCATGATATGTTATTGTCATGGAGGCTGCTAGTTGAGGTAGATAGTTTGTGTTTAGTGCAACTTATCCATGGAAAAAGTTCAATTTACAACTTGACTGTTTCTCTTATTTGTCTTATCTGTGATATATTAAATTGGATTGGGATGTCGAGTTCTATCATGTTTACAGGAAGGGTAATGATATAGTTGATTGTCTTGCCTTCTATATTTTGCATTTCCCTCCAGGTTTTCATGAGTTAGATGATTATTTTCAATCTATGGTATACTGGTTAAGTAAGAACAGAGTCAGTGTTGCTTATAATAGAATAATTCCTAACTAGTTTTCATTAGTCCCCTTGTATTTAAAAAAATAAATGATTTTTTTTTTGTTTTGCAAGCAAATTTCATAAAACTATCATTTTTAGATGAATTGTTTTCAAAATTATTTTCCTCTTTCAAATTTTAAAAATGTTTTACTATTTTTCAATGTAAATAAGAGATTTTGAGTATATTAAACACAAATTAAAAGTTGCAATTCAATTTTATCTCAATAAAAACACATTTTCGATTTTAATAAAATACAACTTTAACATGTGTTATATGTAAATTTCTTTCATTTTTTTTGAATATCACATTAAGGGAGAGGAGAATCAATTATAAGTCTATTGCCTAAGAAAAATGTACTTAATGTTAAGTTATGTCCCGAAGTGTTCAGTTTGTTCTGTTGTTATCTTTCTTATTTTCTCATTGAGCTTGGGGTTTTATTAATATTTTTGTATCATTTCCTTAGTATCTAGTGTTTCACCCTCCTCTCATTTGAATTGATATTGCTTTAGATGAATTAAATTTCATATCGAATTTTTTTATGTACAATTTGCAAAATTTATTTTTACTCCTCTCATTTCGAGGCATATTGTTGTGGTTTTGATATGCACCTGAGTTTTTTTTTTTTTATTAGTGGTACTATAGGATGATTTCATTTAAAATTTATTTCATAATTATGAGCCTATAGTTAAATATAAATTTGAGTACTACTTAAGATTCTGTAATTGGATCTTTCACATGTACTTTTTTTAATTGAAATCTTTAAAACTTTTTAACTAATATTTATTAAATCAATTATGTTAATTGTGAAACTATTAATTATGGAAGAAATTTCACCACATAATACATTTATTTTTTTTATTTTTTACTATTGTTAGTTTTTTATTTATATATTTTTATTTTTCAGTTTTACATTTTTTAAGTTTTTATTTTTAAAAATACAACTCTTTATTTTTTTTTCTTTTTTTTTCCATCATTTCATGTCAAGACTATCCAACCCAGGACAATGGTGATGCTTGTTATATTTATAGCGTTTACACACTCAATCCATCTGTCACTATATTACCATATGTTATTTTTAATGTGGATTTTATTGCATAATAATAGTTATTAATAATAACTATACTTTTTATAAAATTAAAATGCACATAAATGAATATCAATTATTAATTAAATAAATATGAAATTAATAATCATAACGAAAAGTACTTGTAAAATTTTAATTTATTATAAATATAAGATCAACCTAAAAGTTAAAACTTAAAATTAAAAATTAAAACTTACACCACGTCTCTTTTTAGGACTTGAAATTCAATATATATACAGCATACACAGGACACACATACAAAATATAAAACTAATTAAATAACATTCAAGAAAATATATATTTAATCAATTGAAATTCAACATAACATATACAAAATATGCTCATGATATACATACAATATACTCAGGCATATACAAAAAAAATATATAATATATATACAGACATATAATAGTATACAGTCAATAGATATATAAACATGACACAACATATACAACATAAAATTCATAAACATCATAAGTTGAAATCTAAAAACATTTATTTATATGATATGTGTACATACACTGATCTTGTGGCACAAAACCAAACTTCTAATACTATCCAAACATCTAGACCTAGTCAGGTCTAGCAAAGCTTTCAGCCTCTATAATGTTATATGCGTGATGAAATTCAATCGCACTAAACTACTAGTTTAGCGGTACATAGTTTGATAGTAAAAATAACTTTAAAAAAATAATGCAGTATGTTTTCCTTTCAATCACGAAATGTACTATATTTAAACAAATGCATTACTCACACAAATCATCAAGGTATCACTATTATATGCATTAATAACCTCATACAGTATTCAGGTTCTAAAAATATTATTTTGATCTATTCCAACACTGAGGATCTAAGTGTTATGTAATTCCACCCGAAGGTGCATCCTATGTTGACATATCTGTGTTTAGCCCTAAAGACAAATAATAATCACATCATAAGTGACACCTTTGTGTCTAGCCCTAAAGGCAAATATTATCTCATGTCATATCTATGGCATGCCAATCCGATAGCACCAAACACAATTCTCTGGAACAAGATACTACATAAGGCAAGCACACATTTCATACACATTATCCTTTATCATATCCATTTCCATCGTTCTTCATTTTCAACACATTTTTTTAATAATATCTCTCAACTTTCACATGTTGCCATTATGGATAACATATTTCCTAGCTTCCACAATGTGGCCAATTTTTACCATTCAAAATACATAATGTAAATTTTCATAATTTACACATAAAATACCATTAACCATTCTGCCATGGCTTAACAGCTCACACTTTATGCATGTCACATATTTTCATAAAAACCATGCTCTTTATTCGTGGAGTTCCATATTAAAGTAGTATAACACAATATTAAAAACACAATGTAATATGCCAATTCAAATGCAATTGAAATATAGTTATCAAAGTATGTACGACCCCAGGCCCGGCTATGAGGGGGAGCACCCTGAGCAGTTGCTCAGGGCCCCCTCAAATCAGGAGAATATACAGGGCCCCTCAAAGATGTTCATTAACTACAAATATTGACTTTCTTGGATATTAATATCAACATGGACGGTTTGTGTGTTATGAGCTTTTAAAAGTGTGATATAAGATTGACTTTCTTTCCCTACAAATTTGTATGTCCTCTCATCAGTTAGCTCTTTCTATTTATTCACTTTTTACGATGGTATTTTATGTCAATTATCATAGCTTTTAGTCTAATAAAGACAACCCACAAACTGAAATTTGGTTCTATTAATTAGTATTTAATTTATATAAATACTTTTAAAAATTAATATAAAAATTTTATATTTTACTATTTAATTTATATAAAAATTATTATTTTACATTGTTATTTTTAGGCCCTTAAGTCCTAAATATTTATTTTTGGACGGTCTCTCAAATTCAAAATTTTTGCTCCGACACTGTTTTTTAGGGGGCCCATATCTTATTTTCTGCTCGGGGCCCCTTAAATGTCCAAGACGGCCCTGTACGACCCTCTAAATTATGCCAATTCCAAACCAATTTGACCTCCACTCCTTCACTTTTCCAAAATGCCCTTTATTTTTTAATTTTGGAAATCATCTCTACTCAATCCTAAACAAAGGTTTAAGTTTAAATATAGCATTAGGATTCTATTTTAATACATTTTAATCAATTAAATTTCAATTATATCCTTTCTGACCAAAAATCCCATTAAAATCCTAATTACCCTTTCTACTTCATTCTAAATTCCATCAAACCCATTCATTTCAATTATCCAACTATAAAATCTTTATTTATACATCAAAATAACATAATTACAAATCATTTTAACAATTATTGAAACCACCTTCAAAATCTCAAATTTCACATATCAACCCCATAAACTCCAACTTTCCTAAAACCTATTCATATTCAACTTGAAACCATAAAATCATTATATTCATATCACAATAATCTCAAAACAACCCATTTTATAAATTATAGCCATCTACAACTCATACCCAAAATTTTTATATTCTTAATTTTAAAGAAAAACTACTAAAATTGAAAGATTACATACCTAATATTTGATTTATCTTCAAAATCACCTTAGTTCCTTTGAATTCTTTGTGAAATTTGATGGATAAAATGAAATAAATTTCTCCCTTAAACTCCATAAAAATCAGCCACCAAAAGGGAAAGAGGAAGAAGATGACACTTTGATTTTTAAGTCTTTATAACCACATATATAATTAATTAATTAATTAATAATTATAAAATATTAGATATTTCGTCTTCCACTAAAAATAATTTAATTTTTATTTATTTTTATTATTCTTTCATTTTAACTTTTTAACTTTTGACTTTTTTCTTCTTACTTTTGTCTTTTTGTGAAAGAATATATATTAGGTATATGTTAGGTATATACTATATATATATATATTATGTAATATTTAAAATTTTAAATACTAAATTTTTAATTTAATATTGATAATTGATAGTAAATAGTGATAAAAGTGATATGGATATGTGATGTAAATAGTGAATTTTAAAATTTACTGAAAAATTTATTTTTACTATTTTATGGGACTAAAAATCGAATTAGAATCAAAGGATAAGAAAAAGGGTGCACCATAGCTAAGATGAGAGCGGCCACACTAAATTAAACTATATATATATGAGTGGACATGTGTGTGTATGTGCAGAACCTTCTCCTTTCTTCTTTCATCATCATCCACTCCTATCATCACCATCACCACCAAAACTCCACCTTTCTTCCTTCTTTTCAAAATTTAGCCAAAATTTAAGAGAAAATCACATCTAGTTATAGGTTTTTATAAGAATAAGCTGGAAAAGGTGAGATTATCAACAAGTAATTAAAGAAGAAGAGAGATTTTGAAAGAGGTATGTGCTTATGTATTTTAATTTACAACTATTTGAATTTCTATGAATTTTATTGCTTAAATTGGTTGATTGAGTTATCTTTAATAAATTATTACTGAAAAGTATTTGATATAGACTCTTTTTATGTCAAAGAAACTAGTTTTTGATTCATTTTTATCATAGATTTGGATATATTGTGTTTAAGTGGTTGAGTGTGCAAAATATAAAATTTTGCCTGACACAGCCAGTGATACGACTATGTCACTGGGCGTATCAACGATGCTATATTTCAACATTGATGACACAGCCAGTGACACACCCATGTCATTAGGCTTGTCATAGCTGTTGTGATGAAAGATAAATGATACGGCCAGTTATACGGCCATGTCTCTAGGTGTGTCGTAGCTACTGTAATACAAGTTAAATGACACGGCCAGTGACACGCTCGTGTTTCTGTAAGAATAGGAAAATGACATGGTCATTGACATACTCATGTCATTGGGCGTGTCACTCGAAGAAATTGTCCAAAATAACTCTTCTCTTTGTCTTTCATCTATAATTCCAGCCTAAAAGATTATAAGGCCTCAAAGTGTAAAGGATTTTTTAAATCAACCTTAACAAGTAGTGTGGCAAATTTATTTTGAATATATGATAAATATGTGTGATACCAAGTGTTGATCAAAGAATTGTTCCATTGAAGTGTTATACATAATTTAATATTAATTAAAAACTAACGAATTGCCCAAATCATACTGATTTTAGATCTAGCTTGGGATTGAATGGCTAGCCAAAGGGAGGATATCCAAAGTGATAGTGGGAACTCTGTGCCATCAATGGACACTCTGTGTCACCATATTCAGTGGGTATTTGTGCCATAGTAGGCCGTTGGCCAAATTTTATATAGTGGGCATTAAATTACCAACAGTGACCCTTTATCCAAACCTAGGATCTAAATTCAGTGTGTATGGACATAATTAAAGAAGTTATCTACATTGAAAATAATGTGTTATATAATTATTGTTAAATTAACTAATTATGAATTTAATAGTGTTTAGTATTTCAAATTTCAATGAATTTATTAATTTATTTATTTAACTTTCTAAAAGTATTAATTTTCATTGTTTCTAAATCATTTTATATATAGTTCTCTTTCCTTTAAATTTTCTTGCATATTGTAAATACATAAGTACCATTAAGCTTTGCTTAGCGTGTTAGAATTATTTTCTGACAAGCAGATCAATTAAGATGAGTTGAGACTGCATAGTGAGAGATATGTTCCTAGTCAACTGCATCACAAAGGTTCAAAGAACAATATTATAAATATTATATTCTGTATAGTTCACATGGCAATACTTTATAATTATGTACGACAGTTATATAAGTTTGAGAGTAGTAAGAGAATTATAATAATATTTACAATGTAAGTTAACAATAGGAATTCTTGTAAATTAAACAGATATATGTATGTAATATAGGCTTGGTCACAGTATTTCTTTTGAAAGTTTAATAACTGTGTTAATATATAGAAATATTTTGGTTTTATTTACTATATTACGTATATAGGCAAGTGTAAGTATTTAGGTGACATCACTTATGTAGTTAAGTGTTTAATCTATATAGGGGATGTTACATATTAGGTATCTAATGCATATTTTAGATATATCTTGTGTATATATTAGATATATACTATACACATATCTATCCCAATACTCTAATTACCCTCCATACACCTTATTTAATTATTTTTAATGAGACTACTGGTGTTACAATTCTTTCTCCCTTAGATAATTTCATCCTCGAAATTATCTACCGTAGTAAACAAACTCCACCCAATTATCACCACAATTTATCACTGTCATTAACCAAATAATCTCTACTCTCCTCTTTATAGATATCCTTAATCATCTTCACAAATCTCTAAACTAATGCAAAGAATTCACATCTTTTAACAATATCATCAAAGAATAAACATTCAACCAATGCATAAATAATATTATCAGATAATAAAAAAATTTACCTTTATCTACCTCCAGAACATTATGCTGCCTCTACATCCCATAGACTCTCCGTGAGATCTAGCTCCTTCTGGTCCAGCTGTAGATATAGACTCCTCTTTCTGATTACTTCCTACCCTGCTACCTGTATTATCTCTACCGCTACCTCTACTATCTCCATCTCCTCTAACACTAGACCTGGACATAGGAGTCTCAATCTGTCTAGCCTTTGGTGGATCTGGACAATTCTTGATGTAATGATCTAAAGATCAACACCTGTAACAACTTCTAATATCAGCTTCTTAACAAATATCCCCATGTACTCTATCGCACTAGGTGCAAGTAGGTGGAATGGATCTCTGAAAGGAAGGTGTAGGGGTATTAACTACTGATATTGTAGACCTAGGCCCCTGCCTTTGTCTACCAGTCTGCTCCTGACTCTTCCCAACACTCTGCAGAGAATTTTCTTACCCTTTCTTACGAGATGATGACTCTATATCAACTTGAGGTATTTCGCCTCTAATCTCCTCCACCTTAGTAGAAGCTATAATCCCATGGGCCTTTTGCACACTCCGGGCAACTCACACCAATATAAAATATCCTCATACTATACAGCAACTACCTGACAAATAATAGATGGTTTCAGTCTCTTCTCAAACCTCCTACACCTGTCTACCTTATAAGTCATGATCCATCCTGCGTGCTTGTTCAACCAAAGGAACTCCTTCTCATACTCAGTTATTGTCTTTCTACCTTGCTTCAAATTCATAAACTCTCTTTTCTTTTCATCTTTATAATCTCTAGATGTATACTTTTTCTCAAACTCTAGTAAGAAATCATCAAATATTAGCACTATTGGTTGAGCTAACCCATGAAAAACTGTCTTTCACTAATCATATGCATCCACCTACAGAAGAGAGAGAGAGTATAAATATATTTCTCCTCTGTTGTGGTCTCTAGCTGAACAAATACTCTCTCCTATCCAACTGACCAGCCACTACTATGCCTTAGCTGGATTCGTCATGCCCATAAAGTCCTTTGCTCCATACTTTCTGAGCTTGTCATATTTTCTGCTCTGTTGTGGTGCTAGAGTGTGGCCAAAATATTTTGCAATCTGCTGCATCCACATTAGTAGAAAATCTTGTATTGCCAGTCTAACTGGCAATGGGGCCTCTCTGGCACTCTCTGTGTCCACTCTAGCTCCACCTTATCTAGGGAAACAATCTTAGCACTCCTCTCATCAAACATGTTTGTCCTATACACTATCCCAACCTATATCTGTCACAATAATAAATATTGCCACATCAGATACCAGTTTAAGTGCCAATGTGCATGTATCATATTTTAAAATCACCATTTAAAATCCCTTTTTTTTTACTTTAAACCCATCTAGGTCGAGAACCTTAAACCTAGGCTCTAATACTAAAATAAATGCAACATCCTTATATCCTATATACGAATAATATATATACTCCGTATATATAAAATATGTATATAGAATATAAGAATATAACCATTCTTATCATTAGAAAATTTATCTTAATATTAACAAAATAGTTTATTATTTAAAAGATCATTTAATAGGTAAATAAATATATATTAGTAATTAATTGTTAAAAATACAAATTTAAAAGAAAATCATTGAGAAAAATTTGTTAGAGTTTTGTCTGTAAATTAGACAATCCCAAAGATAATAAAAAACACAACATGGAAAAATTTTGTACTCCCAATATATATATACACATTTATCCAAATCACCAACATTTTCCTCCATATATACTAAATTTCTCATATCCATAATATATATTGTAATTCAATAATTACAACACTTAATAATTTATTAATTACACATCATTTCATATAATAACATAAAACTCATAAACATCATGAGTTCAAATCTAAAAATATTTATTTACATGATATGTGTGCTGGCACTGGTTTTGTGGCGCAAAACCAAACTTCTAGTACTATCTAAAAATTTAGACCTGGTCAAGTCTAGCAGAGCTTTCCACCTCTATCATGTCACCTACACGATAAAATTCAATCATGCTAAGCTACTAGTTTAGCAGTATATATTTTTAAACAACTTAAAAAAACAAAGCAGTATGTTTTCCTTTCAATCATGAAATGTACTATATTTAAACAAATGCATTGGGCCTAAAAAACAAATCTATGATATTTTTACTCACACAAATCATCAAGGTGTCACTATCACATGCATTGGGCCCAAATAACCCCATACAATATTCAGGTTCAAGAGATATTATTCTGATCTATTGCGACGTCAGGGATTTAAATGTCATGTCAATCCACCCAAAGGTGCATCCCCTGTTAACATCTCTGTGTCTAGCTCCGAAGGCAAATATTATCTCATATTATATCTATGGCATGCCAATCTGATAGCACCAAACACAATTCTCTGGAACAAAATACTACATAAGGCAAACACATATTTCATAGATATTATCCTTTATCATATCCATTTCCATCATTCTTCATTTTCAACACATTTTTTTTTATAATTTTTCTCAACTTTCATATGTTGCCATTATGGATAACATATTTCCTTGCCACTTCCACAATGTGGCAAGTTTTTACCATTAAAAAAAATGCAAATTTACATACAACATACCATTAGCCATTCTACTATGGCTTAACAACTCACACTTTATGCATTTCACATATTTTCATTTAAAACCATGCACTTTATATGTGAACTTCCACATTAAAGTAGCATAACACAATATTTGAAACACAATGTAATATGCCAATTCAAATGCAATTGAAATATAGTTATCAAAGTATGTACTAACATCTAAATTATGCCAATTCCAAACCAATTTCACCTCACCTCCTTTACTTTTCCAAAATGCCCTTCACTTCTTTAATTTTAGAAATCCTCTATACTTAATCCTAAACCAAGGTTTGAGTTTAAATATAGCATTAGAATTCTATTTTAAAATATTTTAATCAAATTAAATTCCAATTACATCCTTTCTAACCAAAAATCCCATCAAAACCCTAATTACCCTTACTACTTCATTCTAACTTCCATCAAACCCATTCATTTCAATTATCCAACCATAAAATCTTTAATTATACATCAAAATAACATCATTACAAACCATTTTTTAATAATTATTGAATCCTCCTTCAAAATCTCAAATTTCACATATCAACCCCATGAACCCTAACTTTCACAAAATCTACTCATATTTAACTTCCAACCATAAAATCATTATATTCATATCACAATAACCTTAAAACAATTTAATTTATAAATTATAGCCATCTATAATTCATACCCAAAATTCACATATTCTTGATTTTAAAGAAAAGCTACTAAAATTGAAAGATTACATACCTAATCATTGATTTATCTTCAAAATCACCTTAATTCCTTTGAGTTCTTTGTGAAATTTGATGGATTAAATGAAGGAAATTTCTCTTTTCAAACTCCATAAAAATTGGCCACCAAAAGGGAAAGAGGAATAAGATGACAGTTTTTGATTTTTAAGTCTTACTAACCACATATTTATATATTTATATATTTAATAATTATAAAATATTAGATATTTCATCTTCCACCCAAAAATAATTTAATTTTTATTATTATTTCATTTTAACTTTTTAACCTTTGACTTTTTACTTTTTACTTTTGTCTTTTTATGGAAGTGTATATATTAGATATATGTTAGGTATATGTCATATATACATTAGGCATCCAATGTATATTTTAGATATATCTTGCATATACATTAGGTATATGCTATACATATACCTCTCCCAACACTCTAATTTTTCTTCATACATCTTATTTAATTATTTTTAATAAGACTACATGTGTTACACTCACTTCAATTACTTCATATTCTTTTATTGTTTAAAGTTAAAACATAAAAAAATGCAGATTTACGAGTCTTTTGAAAAGTTTAAAGTAAGTATTTAATAGTTTAAAGTAATGAAAATAAAGTTATGTGATTTAGGAATTAGACTAGTTTACTAAAGATGAATGTACAATTAAATATATTTAGTTACATATCATTGAATATCTTAGTATGTTCACTTAGTAATGTTCATTTATGGTTTAATGAATTATTACTAAATTTCAGCTCTAGTTTACTGAACTTATTTTATTATTCAACTAAAGCTGATGCAATATCAGTTTTATGCAATTTTGTCTCAATAAACAAAAACCATTTTTCGTCACTATTTTACTAAACAAGAGATTATATTTAATAAGCGACTGCTAAATAAATGTACATCAATTGTGATTAATGTTTGAAAATTCATATCAAAATATGTATACTATATGAAATTAAATGAAAAAAGATTTACCTCCAATCAAACTTCAATAATTTTGAAGAAAAAACTCAAAAATATCATATACTTTTTTTTTCGTTTCATTCTTTTACTTTATCAACAGTAGAGGTTTATAAAATAACTCTAAATAAAATCCTAATATCTTCTCTAATAACATTTTACTCCACCTATTGTACTTCTAAATTTCAAACTTTCAAAAATTTGGAACTAATAATTAAAATTATAAAATAATCTTAATTTTTTTTTGAAAGAAAACCTTAAAATTTAATTATTCTTCATAAAAAATCTCCCATTACTACTGAAATAAAGCAAATGAATACGAATTTGGAGTTAAAAAATCCACTACATTCTTGCTATATTGTTGGGTTTTCATGTTGAGAGAAAATAACAAACTATGATGAAAAAAAAAATAAAAAAAACTGATTTTTTGAGGGGTAGGATTTAATGTGTGAGGTGTATAAATAAAAAATTAGGTAAAATAATATAATAAAAAAATATTAAAATCTTTTTATGGGGTGTAATAATAAAAAAATTTAAATTTTAGATTTTATAAGAGGAGTGTATTAATAAATTGGAATATATTTTGTACTTTGTAGGGTGTAAATATCCCACCCTTTACCTTTTCATTCTCTTGAACCAGAATTTAGGAAGAATAAGGTATTCAACTCCGTATTTTTTACAAATTAAAATATATTTTATCATAATTTCTAACTTTTTTTGAAGTACAATATTTTTAAAATTATTTTATTTTTTTGTTAGTTATGTAAATATCCCATAATTATATAAAAACCAAAGTTTTAAAATTTTATATTTCATAAATTGGTTGGCTAATTTCTAAAAAATATTAATAATTTGATTATATTGAAGCCAAATTGTTAATATAATCACTTACAATTATGTAATTCCAAGCCTTCACATATATATAAAGACTGTTGTCCCAAACTAGCAACCATGAGGGGGAGGATGGTGAGTTGGTTGATATGAAAAGTAATGGTAAATTTGAAATTTAAAAGCAATAGATGAAGAAGATGCAGATGGAGATTGAGTAAAGTAGAGAAGAAAGAACATAAAGAGTTATAGTGGTTCGGATTTATCTCAATCTTACATCCACTTTCTTAACAACTTGTTAAGATTCCACTATTCTTGAGTCTTTATAAGCTTAACTTTAATTTGATATTTTTTCTAGCTCACACCGAACTATTATAATGGTTTGAAATCAATCCTCATAACCCTTACAAAGATTTTTTCAGGCTTACTCTCACAATCTAGGTGTTTCTAAGCTCACACTCAAACTTTTGATGGTGTTTAATGCTCATACCCAACACTCCAAGATTTTAGATGTTGATCTTTAGATAAGATAATAAAAAATGGTTTTTAATAAAATTACAATAACAATCAAATTATTATGTAACTACAAAAATAAAGTTTAATGTGGTATTTATAGCCATTTGGCTTAAACTAGCCGTTTGAAGTGGTTTCCACATATTTAGTGCTTGTCTTCCACTAATTATGTGGACGAAGCTTGGTGTGCAGTTGCTCGGCTTGGTGGGTGATCGCATGGTTTGAAAGCTCTGTGTAACGGCTAGTTTGAATGATCGAATTTTATTATCTGATAGAATCTAGCTTGCCCATACTTTTGTGTCGTGTGGTCATCCAACTAGGCATGCGGTCACTTGGCACAAAGTTACCATTGAATTCAAATTTATTTTTCCACGTGTTCAGTTATCATTGATCTGAGGTATTTGGCGCTAAGATTCAATTCTGCCGGACTTGTGCGGTCATTTGATTCTTCTGAGTGGTTGCACAAGCTTTTGAGCTTCGAGGAAGCACCGCGAGAGCTGACCTCTATCTCTTATGTTCTTTTTAGATTTTTACTCTTTGTTACGTGCGGTCGCTCGGGTGTCTTGGGTGGTCGCACGAGGTTCTGCATCCTGACTTCACTGCTCACTGAGATTACTATTCTTTTTGTGAGTTTATGAATTTTTACCTTGATGTGGTGCGGTCGCTCGGTGCTCGCATACGATTTGTACGCCTACCGAGCATCCTAATTTCACTGCTCACTGACAACGCAAACTCTTATGTGAAAGTTGTGGACTTAGCTCAGTTGCCATAGTTGGCATGTCTAGCTCAGTGTAGAGCTGCACTACTTGCTTAGCTCGGTTGTTCCATCGGGCTGCTTTTAGCTCGATAGTTTAGTTCTCTTAGTTTGACATTTCTATATCTAGCCCGGTACTCTATATATCCATCCGGTTATCTGCTTGGCAAATTTGTATGTCGGTTCAGTTCTTTGCTCGGTAAATATGTATGTCGGTTTGGTTCTTTGCCCGGTTCTCTGCACGGCAAATTTTGTGCTCATGCTGCATTTGTGCAGTTGCTCGATCATTCATTTAGGCGGACACACAAAGGCATTTGATTTTTAACTCTACAAAACATAATTGTTTGAAATCATTAGTTCTTTATCAATTTGATTGTCAATAATCAAAAGAGAGTTTGATTGTATACAATCTCAATAATATCCCCCTTTTTGACTTTGGTAATCAAATTGAATTTAAGTTAAAAATAATCAAGTGCATGAAGCAATTAATAAATTTTCTCCCCCTATGTTAAATAATTTCACAATTGATTCATGCAAATTGTTTTCTTTTCTAGATACCAATTTATTCTATTATCTTCTTAGATAATAAAATTTATCTCCCCCTTTGATAATTAAATCATTTAAATTCAATCACATGTATCTTTCTCCCCCTTTGACAAAGGCAAAAAGAAAATTAAGGTAAAAGAAAGATAAAGTTCATTGATACCAATAAATGTGAATACTAAAGAAAAAATAAATTTGATAACAATTGAAAGAAAAATATAAGAAAATGATTAATCTAAAATTTTTCTTTTCCTTTTCTTAATCACCAAGAGAAGGAGTTGGAGAGGAGTCGTGGAAGGATGGTGAAGATCGTTCATAAGGACTTTTAATATGCTCAATCACATCCCATTCACGTAAATCACATTGAGGAAGATCAAATTTTCCTTGTAAGTCATATATGTCATAATGAATGTGGAAAATGAGATCAACCTTTTTGTTGAGTTTTGTGATTCTCTTTATGACATCCTTCTTAAAATAATTAAATTATTTTTAGAGAGAATATATGGCCTTGAGGATAAGTTTGAGAGTTTTGGATGATTCACCTTTTTCTTTGGTGGAAGGTCTAGGGGGATGCTCAACTTGAATATGGATAGGTTCACCTTCTTCTTCCATAATATGGTACCTAGGTCTCTTCCTTTCCCTTTGGATAACTCCCTTGCTACCAAATGTGTGCTCATAGTGATTATCAACCTTTTTGATATATCTAGCATGTTCAAGGTAGTCCAGGTTGATGGAGTTTGTAGCTGGATCAAGGAGATCACTTAGAGTTGCAAGATTTTCAAGAGTTGGGAGTCTTAAGTGTCTAGCAAGTTGGATAATTTGAGAGGATAGAAAGAAAGTTCTTGCCTTAAATTTTTCCATGATGTATAAAGGTGTTTATGAGAAATCTAATGCTTTGGATTGGCTCATTATGCACAATATCTTACAAGAAAAATAAGTCACATTGAGTAACATTTTCATTTCCATCATTTCTTTGGTGAATGGTGTAAGTGATAATTCTATGTAAGAGCCAAAAGAGAAAGGTCCTAAAATGGATGGCTTTAAAAGACCTATTTTATATTGAGTTTCAATGGACAGTTCACTCCAAAAAGATGCATAATGTTTTAAAGGAAAATCCGTATCATTGTAGGAGAAAGCTCCATGAGTTTGGAATCCCCAAACATCACCAAATTCTTTTAAGGAAAGAGCAAAATTTTGGTCAATAAGTCTAAAATAAACTCCATAAAATCCTATAGGTGCATTGTGATTTTTCTCTACCTTTAGAGACATTAGAAATTTTCTTGAGATGCTAGAGCAATCTAGCTCATTAGAAAATGCAAAATGCCTCCATCCAATCCTATCAAGGTAGCTATAGATTTCACCTTGGATGTTTAAAGTTAGGGGCATTCCTTTCGCAAGCATTTTGATTAGTTCAATGGTCTTTTTTTAAGCATATAGTACTTGATTTTCTCATCCTTATTTTTGTATTTGGATTTGTGAGGTTGTATACTTTTTCTAGTGAAGTGTTTAGCTTTTGGGTGAGGTTAATGATGGGATTCACTAATAACAATCCCTTTACCTTTGGTTGTGTCTTTCTTTTTGGTGGTTTTAGTTTGGGTGCCATATCCTCAATCAAAAAACAAAAGAAAAAGAAAATAGAAATGTAGAATATTTAAAGATATGTAGAAAGAAATAGATTATTAATGATGCTTTGAATGAAACGACTTCAAATTGAGGAAAAATCTTAAAAATCTTCTTCTTGATGATTAAATTTTTTGGAAGATTGTTTGAATATGTGTTTTTGAGTTTGTAAAGATGTAATTCATGCAAAATATAGATATTTATAGATAAAATTTAGAAAACTAGCGTTTTTGACCGTTTAGGTGTAGAAAATTTAAATTTTAAGAGTTCCAATGTTAAAAAAATCTTTTAGTTACACATTTTGTGCCGTCGCTTGACCTATCGGGCGATCGCCAGCTCGGTCTAGTGAGCTCTTATGGCAGTGCATGTTCGTACAAGCTTGAGAGGAGTGTAACGGTAGAGAAAAGTTTGAAAATTTTAAATTTGACCGATCGCACGAGCTGTTGTGCGCTTACTGAAGAGATATGCTTTGAAGCTTGGGCTCGGTAAAGATACATGTTAAAGCTAGGGAGATACATGTTAAATTTTGGGAGATAATGACTTATATGGCCCAGGCTTGGGAAAGAGCAGATGATGTGTGGTCACCATAGTATACCGAGCGATCACACAAAGTGAGTCGTTTTTGGGTTTTGAAAAATTCTAAGTACATATGATCAAAATAGATTTTAAGAGAAATAATGAATGATTATACAAAAGATTTTCCTTCAATCATGCCAATATTTTATTTATAAAATTCAATCTTTCTTCATTTAAGGGTTTTGTAAAAATATCCGCAAGTTGATTTTGAGTTTCAACAAATTCTAAAACTATAGTGATTTTGAACATTATCCCTTAAGAAAGATGTTTGATGTCTATATGCTTATACCTAGAATGCTAAATGGGGTTCTTGGATAAATTAATTGCACTAGTGTTATCACATTTAATGGAAACATGATCAAATATTTTTTCATAGTCAAGCAACTGTTGTTTCAGCCAAAGAATTTATGTGCAATAAAAATATACAACAACATATTCGGCTTCCGCAGTAGATAAAGTAACCGATACTTGTTTTTTGCTAAATCAAGATTCCAAGCATTCACCAAGAAAATGACATGCTCCAGTGGTGCTTTTCCTATCTAGTAGGCTACTGGCATAATCTGCATCGAAAAAACCTAATATGTCAAATGATGTGTTTCTAGAATACCGTAGACCTAAATGCAACGTACTACTAAAGTATTTTAAAATTCTTTTAGTTGCATTTAAATGTGATTCCCTAGGACAAGATTAAAATCTAGTACATAAACATGCA
The DNA here is from genome assembly GCA_947685225.1 of Garcia nutans. NCBI lineage: Eukaryota > Viridiplantae > Streptophyta > Magnoliopsida > Malpighiales > Euphorbiaceae > Garcia > Garcia nutans. Next base: position 23,542 of record CANTUV010000365.1, read on the forward strand.
CTATACATTATATCCGGTCTATAGGTGGTTAAGTAAAGTAGTGATCCGATAATGCCTTGATATTTCTTCTCATCTACTGCCTTACCACTTTCATCTTTGTCAAGTTTCAAGGATGTGCTCATCAGAGTCTTACTTGATTTACAACCGTCCATTCCAAACTTCTTTAGAAGTTCCTTTCTGTACTTGGATTGGTTGATGAAGATCTCATCCTTGCATTGCTTGATTTATAGTCCAAGGAAAAATTTGAGTTCACCAATCATGCTTATTTCAATTCTCTAGTCATACATGAAGCAAATTCCTTGCACAAAGATTCATTAGTAGTACCAAATATAATGTCATTAACATAAATTTGTATAATTAAAATGTTATGCATTTTCTTTTTGACAAAAAGAGTTCTGTCAACTTTACCTTTTGAAAATCCATTTTCAAGAAAATATGTACTTAATCTATCATACCAAACTCTTGGAGCTTGTTTCAATTCATATAATGCTTTGGTAAGTTTAAAAACATGATTTTAAAATTTATAATCTTCAAAACTGGGAGGTTGTTCAACATAAACTTCCTCATTTATAAACCCATTTAGAAATACACTTTTAACATCCATTTGAAAAAGTTTAAAATTCATGTGACATACAAATGCAAGCAATATTCTAATGGCTTCTAATATAGCAACGGGAGCAAATGTCTCATCATAATCAATGTCTTCCTCTTGGTTATAGTCTTTGGCTACCAATCTAGCATTATTTATAGTAATGAGACCATTTTCATCAAGCTTATTCCTATATACCCATTTACATCCTATAATTGGATGATCTTTAGGTTTAGGAATAAGTTCCCATACTTTGTTTCTCTCAAGTTGATTGAATTCATCTTGCATAACAATCACCCAACACTCATCACTAAGAGCCTTATCAATAGTCCTTGGCTCAATTTGAGAAACAAAAGCAAAGTTAGCATTCAAGTATTTAAATTGAGATCTAGTAGTTACTCCCTTTGAGGTGTCACCAATGATTAGTTCTTTTGGATGATTCTTCTTGTATTGCCAATCTTTGGGTAGCTCTTGAGACTCTTCTTCTTATTCATCATGATTGTTCTTTAGAATATTAATTGTTTCTTGTTATTTAGATGCACCTACAAAATAATCAAAAATGATATCTTTCTTTTGATCAAGTTTAGAGGATTCATCAAAAACAATATGCATTGATTCTTTAACTACTAGCGTTCTTTTATTAAATACTTTATATGCTTTGCTAGATGATAAATATCTTAAAAATATGCCTTCATCCGATTTGAATGAGAATTTTTCAGGTTGTCCTTGGTATTCAATATAAAGAATTTGTATCCAAACACTCTGAGGTATAAAATTTTTGATATTCTTCCATTCCATAGCTCCTAAGAAGTTTTACTTATCAAAGGCCTTTTGTAAACACGATTTGAAATATAACATGCGGTATTTATGGCTTTCGCCCAAAAGTAAGATGGTAAATCATACTTATTGAACATTGTCCTAGCCATTTCAATCAATGTTCTATTTTTTCTTTCTACCACACTATTCTATTGTGGTGTTTTAAGAGCTGAAAAGTTGTGTGAAATACCAAACTCATTGTAAAAATTTTCAAAGTTCTCATTTTTAAATTCTTTGCCATGATCACTTCTAATAGATGTGACTACATAACCCTTTTTATTTTGGACTCCTTTTGCAAATATTTTAAAATGATTGAAAGCTTCATTCTTTTGAGCTAATAAATTAATCCGTGTAAACTTTGAGTAAACATCAAGTACAAATACATATAACTTGCCACCTAAGCTAGCAACTATATTTGGTCCAAACAAATCTAAGTGAATGAGTTCTAATGGTCTAGAAGTGCTTACAACATTTTTAGATTTGAATGAACTTTTATGTTGCTTACCAAATTGACAAGGTTCACAAATCCTATCTTTATTAAATTTTACTTGAGGGAGACCATCAACTAGTTCTTCTTTACTAAAATTTTGTAAGTGATCCATACTAGCATGTCTTAGTCTTCTATGTCATAGCCAAGCATCATTACTTATGGTAATTAGATATTCAAATGCATTGGAATGTAAGTCAATTTTGTATGTATTGTGAATTCTAATTAGATATTCAAATGCATTGGAATGTAAGTCAATTTTTGTATGTATTGTGAATTCTAACTCCTTTGAATACCAGTTCACCATTTGAATTGATTACTTTGCATCCTTTAGAGCCAAAACTTACATCATATCCTTTATAACATAGTTGACTTACACTAAGTAAATTATGTTTCAATCCCAAACATTATCAATCATATTCTTACCAAGCATGCCAATGGAACCAATACCAATAATTTTACCTTTAGCATTATTACCAAAAGTTACATTACCTCCATGCTTGTAAGTGAGTGTTGTAAAAAGCTTTGCATTACCCGTCATATGCCTTGAGCATCCATTATCCACAAGCCAAACATTTTCATTGATAGTGGATTTTAGGCATACCTAAAAAATGGCAATGTTAATCTTCTTTCAGGTACCCAAATAAAGTTGGGTCCTTGGGGGTTAGTAATAGAAGGATCTTCTAACTTAAGATGAGCCTTCCTAATATAGCAAAATGTGCTCTCGTGTCCAAATTTCATACAATAAGTGCATTGAAACAAGGTTCTATACTTATGCACTTTTCTATTGAAATTCAATGAACCATGCACATAATTGCAAGTGTGTGTTGAATGAGATTATTTTTGTGCATTTTTGTATTTACGTACATGCCTTGTATACATGAATGTATAATTTTCTCTTGGAACTTTAGTTCTAGAGCCTTGTGAGCCCAAGGTAATCCTTTTAGGATTTTTAGGTTTGGTTTGTTCATTAGTTCTCTTCACAAAATCAACACTAGATGTTTGTTTTGTAGAAGCTCTAACAAATGTTGTTACATTAGGTAAAGTGTTAGATAAACCATTGAACCCTAAACCATGCTTCAAGGAGGGTGGTCTTTAATTATTAATTAACGTATCTAAGGCCTCTTTTCCCTTGTGAAAATTTGAAATTGATTCTTTTAACTCATTTATTTCATCCTTTAATATTTTATTTTCCGTGATCACATTTTCTAAGCCATGTGAGTTTTTAGTCATTTCATCAATTAATTTCAACAAATTTTCATTTAAGGTCTTCAATTCTAATGTAGAGTTTTTCAAATACACAAAATTCTTTTCTAACTTGGAACATTTATCTTTATAAAATTTAATCTTAGAGAAATACTTTTATATTTTAAGGTTCATATGTTCAATCAAACCATTTTCATCTAAAGCATCATCAACATCATCATCATATACAATTAAGTTTAAAGATGGAGTGCTTACTTATTGGAGTTATTATCATCTTCAATAGCCATGAGACATAGATTTATAATTTCTTCCTCTTCTTCTTCACTTAAGGAATCATCATCCCATATAGCTTTCTTTTCTTTATCCTACTTCTTTTTGCCTTTCAATTTGAAGCAATCTGACTTGATGTGACCGAATTTTCCATATTCAAAACATTTCACTTCATTCCTTTTATCTTTATCTTTAAAGGAGGATTTAGAAAATATACCTTTGTTAGCTTGCAGTCTTCTCTTTCTCTTCTAATCACTTATCCTTTTGGATAGCATAGCCAATTCTTCTTCATTGTCACTATCTTCATCATTTGAGCTCTCAACTTCTTTGATGGCTTTGAGAACTATTACTTTCCTTTTATCTTTCTCACTTTGTTCTTCTTCCTTTTTGGTGTGTAGTTCAAAAGTGAGTAGCTTTCCCACAAGCTCATCAGTTCTCAAAGTAATAAGGTCATGAGTCTCTTCAATAGAAGACACTTTTGACTCAAAGTTCTTCTTTGCTCTAAGTGCTCTCAAGATTTTGCTATTAACATCATCTTGATCATATATCTTGCCATATTTCTTTAATTTGTTGCCAATGTCAAGCATGCG
>CANTUV010000366.1:0-42511 GCA_947685225.1 Garcia nutans
AGAGAGATTACATTACAATGACATTCATGGATTCTGCTGAGGCAAAAAAGAAAATTTTCGAGTTAATTGCTATTACATATCACATAATTTAGTAGTTTCAAAATTTTTTTTATGTATTGAGTTTAACTATACACCAAATTCTATTTGTATTAGAATTTGGGTCTGAAAAGCTCAAATATTGTGTGTTGTCATCAGCTTCATCTCTATTACCTCTCACGAGATAGGAGTTAAATAACAGCACTAGATTTGATGCTTTAAAATTAGATATATTTTAGCTTGAAATTTAGGCTTTGTTGAGCTGCCATTTTCTATATATCTCTTCATGTTCTCATAAATTGCCGATTTGTGATTTCAGTTTACGAGCAGCTTGCTATCTCAATACACGGGACGATTTGAAGCTGCTGAGGATGTATTTGGAAGTTTATAGTTGAAGATTTTAAGGCATGAAGCTGAAGTTTGTACAGTAGAAGAGCCGTGAAATTTTGTACAAAAATAGTCCAAAGGCCTTTGTGCAGAAATGTAATGTTCATACAAGTTTAGAAGTTCGTAAAGTGATTAGTTTATTTGTAAATTATGGCTAAATTGAATTGAAATTGAAAGAAATTTTGTTTTTTGGCTGAAGCAGATGATTTTAAATCAATTAAATTTTATATTTTATAATGTTTTTGTAATAAACATAATAATTCGAAAAAAAATCAGACAATTGCTTAATTAGTGCCATTGTTAGGCGAAGCTTCTCTGATGTAATGACTTGCTATTATTATTTGTTCATGATCTATGTTTTCTTGATAGTACTTGTAATAGTTGTTAGCCTTGTCTAAATCTTTTTCTAGGGAAATTTTTATTAATTATATATTTATTAGTTTTGAATTGATAGACATAAGAAAAGAAAATGTTTTTGAAGGACTGTAATTATATATTTTTATAAAAAATATATTAAAATTAATATTTTTATAAAAAATAAACATTATATTTATATAATAATAAAAATAAAATATTATATTATATTATAAATTATAAATTTATTTTATATTTTATATTATTTAATTTATTTATCATATATATTATATATTAATAAATTATATAATTAAATTAGTTAAAAAATTAATATATTTACATATATAATTATATATATATAAATTAAATTTTATATATTTTTAATTAAATATATTAAAATAAATTAGTTTATATGTTTAATTTAAAAATTAACGAGTCGAGTATTTTTTAATTTGAGCTCGGTTTATTTAATAAAATAGTAGTTTAAGCTCGAGCCTAAATGAATTTTTACCGGCTAAAATTTAAATTGAGTTCAAGTAACTTAGTTCATTTAACGCTCTAATTGATTTTAAATATATTATATTTTTTATTTTAAAAAATTATTATATGCTTATTTATTTAATTTAGTTTAAGGGAGATTTTATTTTTGCAAAGAATTTAAATATGTAGCTAAAAAAATTGAATTAAATAAATAAATAATTATTAATTAAGTTACTTGTTAGTTGTTTTTATTAAATTATTTGTTGTAATTTGGATGGGAAGGAGAAGGTTTTTTGGGTGTGAGGACCACACAGGATTCGCTCCCCCTTGTAAGAACACGTGCTATTCAACAATTGCAAAAAGTAAATTTCAACGGCTTGTTCATTGGTTTTATCATCCATTTTCTGTTGAGTTATTCAGTCTCTCTGGCGAATCGGTATCGGAGATTAACTATTTCTTTTTTGTAAATGACTGTTGTGTCCTTCTTCAAGAGAGCTTCAGAAGCTCTCCATGGCAGCTCTTCTTACTCTAAGCTTCTGCTTCTCTTCACTGTCAGGTTCCCTTTATAACTTTAGTTCTTTCCATTTCCCTTTTCTAGTGTTTCTTCTTTTGCATTAACTTTAGTTCTTTCCATCTTTATGGTTCCTTTAGTAACGTTTCTTTACTCCTGGTGTTTGAGCTGCCGGAAAGAGCTTTTCCCAGTTCTTTGGACATGAGATTCATAGAATTTTGGTCAATTTCTTGGACTGAGATTTTTCATTTATTAAAGGAAAGAAACAAAAATATAAAATTTTTTGGGGGATTTCAGATTTCTTAGCAATGAAATGAATGTCTAAGGTGTTTTTTTTACTTGGCTTTGACTTTCTCTTTTTAAACGGCTCTTTTTTTTTGGTGAAATTACTTCAAAATATCTTCAAAATTTGTTTTTCTTTTTTTCTTTTTACTGATACTTGATCCAAAATGTGAGATCATTGTATAGTCATGGTTGAAGATATAATTGCAGTTGCTTCTGCTTCTTTTATTAATTCTTTACAATTTTCACTTGTAGCAAATAGGTCATGTTTCTGTCAAGAATTGAAAAAATTCCACCTTTCAGTGATCTGCTGTTTCTTTCTAACTTTAGCTAGGATTCTGGAGTTTAGCAGCTTTGTTCTTACCAATTTATAGTAGGAAGTAACATTTGAGGTCTATGTAGGTATTGGTAGAAACAAATGAGAAAATATGAGAGGAAAAACTTGTAATTTTATTGAGCATAAAGATCAATTATTTATACAGCAGATTCATAACTAAATTTGCAGAGAAATCTGCTACAATAAGATAAAATATCTTCCAAAAAATAGCATAAAGAAAAGGACTTAATATAACTAACTCTTGACTCTTTCAACTGAAATATCTGCAGCATCTTAAGTCACATTATTCAACAGTCTATAAGAGGTGGAAAATATTAAAGTGTTAAAAGTATTATATTGTATGCTTTAATTCATGTTCTGATCCTTTCATTTCACTAAAACAGGTTATCTTTGTGTATCATATGCATGCCTTCTTATCTTATATTGCAGTGGTGGAGGTATAGTGGCATATTCAGAGTCAAAATCAGAAATTGGCACACCACCTGCTGAAGTTAATCAAAATAAGCACAAAAAGAAGAGAATTTTGGTTCTTGGAACAGGATGGGCTGGTATTAGTTTCCTTAAAAATCTGGATGTTTCTTCATATGATGTTCAGGTTGTTTCACCCCGGAATTATTTTGCATTTACCCCTCTGTTACCCAGTGTCACCTGTGGAACAGTTGAAGCTCGAAGCATAGTAGAGCCAGTTCGAAATATTATAAAGAAGGTAGATGAAAAAAAAAAAAAGAAAAGGCACAATTTTATTATGCGATGCATTTCTGCGCACTATGTGCTTGATTGATGCTTTTCTCTTGCTATAGTAGTTTCTATTTTATATTGGCAGAGAAAAGGTGAAATTCAGTTTTGGGAGGCAGAATGTGTCAAGATTGATGCTGCAAACAACAAAGTTTTCTGCAAGTGTAATTTTGAGAATAATGCAGTTGGGAGTGGAGATTTTCCTCTGGAATACGACTACTTGGTTATTGCAGTAGGAGCACAAGTAAACACTTTTAACACCCCCGGTGTCATGGAGAACTGCCATTTTCTGAAGGTTGGATAAATTGAGTTGCATAGAGTGCAGCATTCTCATCTGCCTATTATTTTGATGCATAGAATTGGGCATGCTACTTGTTAGTTACTTAATGTTCCATATTGTTATGTTGTCTCTCTATATTGAAACTCTTTTGCATTTCACTAAATACTAATAGCAATCTTGCATGAGGAATTGAATTCTTCTATCTATTAACTATGATATTTTATTCAGGACTTGGAAGATGCCCAGCAGCTCCGCCGGAGTGTGATTGATTGTTTTGAGAGGGCTACTCTTCCTAATCTAACTGAAGAAGAACGTAGAACAAACCTTCATTTCATAGTTGTTGGAGGAGGTCCTACTGGTGTTGAGTTTGCTGCAGAGCTGCATGACTTTCTCCAAGAAGATTTAGTCAACATTTATCCAATGGTTAAAGATCTTGTGAAAATAACTGTGATCCAATCTGGAGATCATATTTTGAATATGTAAGTGTATAGCTTTCGCATTCTGTCTTTATAATGCTTTTGAACATGTATTAAAAAGTTTATAAGTCTGTGCTAGTGAGGTTTTGTATATGCCATAATTATCACCCTTAATTTTAGAAATTTTCTCCTGTCTCAGGTGTAAAGGCATTAGAATTTCAGGAAATGAGCAGTTGATGTGGCTATGATTTTCCAAACTTAATAATTGGTTAGCCATAATTGTTTTTCAGGCTAAGGGAATTGGAGTAAAAAATCCTGGAATAATTAATCAGTTGTCTGGGGTTCTCACTTTCTACCTTTTTCTCACCCTCTCTCTCTTGAAGTCTCAGTAAGGATGTCCCTTTCATTCTTGATGTGATTATGTGATCTAGAAATGTGATTTGGTTTATGGATGCTGCTTATTTGATCTTACGCATCACAGCACTAAATGTTTCTTGGTAAAATTAAAGCACAATAGTAAATATCTTCCCAAGTGCTTATGTTACATGTACTGATTATAAATTTAGGGAAGAATCCTTTGTGCATATCCTAAACTGAAGCTTTAAGTTTTGTTTATTCAGTCATTCTTCTGTTTTTAATATGGAGGGATTCATATTATATTCAATTATTCCATATGTAATAAATGCAGCCTAAGCAGGATGTAATACTTACCTGTGTAGGTTTGATGAGAGAATCAGTTCATTTGCTGAACAAAAGTTTCAAAGGGATGGTATTGAAGTTCAAACTGGGTGTCGAGTTGTTAGCGTTTCTGATAAAGAAATAACCATGAAGGTCAAATCCAAGGGAGAGGTTTGCTCTATGCCACATGGATTGGTTGTGTGGTCTACTGGTGTTAGCACTCGCCCAGTTGTGAAGGATTTTATGGAGCAAATTGGGCAGGTCTGTTGCAGGATTTCTACGTTAACTCTGAATATGTCGAGGTTGATTAATGGATTTAATTCATAATTTTTGAAATATTGGCATCTTTGAATTGTTGCTTTCAATTTTTTATTTACTCGAATCTTCAGAATACATGGTTACACCTTCAGTTATATTTTGTGCAGACTAAAAGACATGTTCTTGCAACTGATGAGTGGCTGCGAGTAAAGGGAAGTGAAAATGTGTATGCTATTGGAGATTGTGCTACAATAGATCAGCGTAAGATCATGGTATGTGAAGCCTGCAGCTTGTTGATTCAGTTTTTGCATTTCCTGTAAGTGCTGGATTATTAATTATTGGGCATTCTGCATCAAGGTGGCCTTATTGTCTGCATTTGCTATTAACCAAGCTCAATTTGAAATCTATAATAGATAAACTTTGTGCCAAAATAGTGCACTTTATGTCTGAATTATGTGCAAGAGATATTTGCTCCATCAAAAACGGACAATGGGAATTATGATATGTTATGTAGCACTGGCCTATAAAACCTTTTTTTCTATCGTTTATTGTCATTTACTACTAAATAGTTTTACAAAAAGTTGGATTGACATTTTCTTCTCATTCCACTTGGTGGTTCAATCAAAATCACAATTTTCTAAACATAATTTTGTATCCATTTATAAAATTTTTAATACCTTTGTATGACTGGAAATTTTTGTGTTTTTAGGAAGATATCGGAGCCATATTTAAAGCTGCAGATAAAGACAACTCCGGCACATTGACTGTACAAGAATTTCAAGATGTAATAGATGACATCCTCATAAGATACCCTCAAGTGGAACTCTTTCTAAGAAACAAGCATCTGAGAAGCGTGGCAGATTTGTTGAAAGATCCTGAGGGAAATGACCAAAAGGAAGTAAATATTGAAGGGTTTAAGCAAGCCCTTAGTCATGTGGATTCACTTACCAAAAACTTGCCTGCAACTGCTCAGGTATTTGCCTGTCATTTACTTAAATGGGAGTCTGTCACTTTTGCTGTCACACAAGATGAAAGAATTGCACCCTGCCTTACCTTTTTTTAATTCAGGTTGCTGCTCAACAAGGTACATATCTTTCCAGGTGCTTCAACCGTATGGAAGAGTGTAGAAATAACCCTGAAGGCCCTCGACGTTTTAGAAGTTCTGGACGTCATCAGTTCCGACCCTTTGAGTATGTTATACAGGGTTCATCTCTTCTCCTATTGAATGCAGTATTACACTTTGTATATGGTCATCAAAACCAAGATTTATTTTCTTTCCTTTGCAAGCAATATCTGTCTTTATATACTATTCAAAAACTCTGTCTGTACATCATGTCTACCATATTCTTGTGCTACAGATACATTTTTAACTGAAACCCTTTTAGAATTATTTTTCCTTGTTACAATAAAAGTAAGAAAATCTTTCGTCAAGATAGTAAAATTTCCATCTCCGTGACAAATACTTGTAACTGATACTACATATGAATGATTTGTTTTCTTTTCCTCTGACTGGCCTTTTGGTATGCTGAAAACTTTGAACTGAAAGGTACAAACATTTTGGGCAATTTGCTCCTTTGGGAGGAGAACAGGCTGCTGCAGAACTGCCTGGAGATTGGGTTTCCATGGGTCACAGTACTCAATGGCTCTGGTATTCTGTATATGCAAGGTAATTATTCACTACTTCAAGCAATCTTTTTTTTTTATTAATTACATGTAAGGGATGGGGGCACCTCAGACTCGAACATGAGATCTAAGCGAAGGTAACAACGCACATAACCATCAACACATGACTCGGTGGTTTCAAGCATTCTTTTTTCGAATTTAGTTTTAATGCAACCATTTATTTCCTGCAGCAAGCAAGTTAGCTGGCGCACAAGGGTGTTGGTGGTCTCTGATTGGACTCGAAGATTTATTTTTGGAAGAGATTCTAGCCGTATATGAGGAATTGAAATTAGTGAATTGGAGTCTTGTGAATTATATCTCAAGGCACATAATGGTTGTTTTCTAATCAATGTGTTGAGTTATCCACCCCATTTTGGCATAAATATCTATCGTCATCATGTATAATTTCTTATTCCTTGTGAATTCAGAGAATGCACTCTTTGCTTGTTGCCTGTAAATTTACTGGATGTTTGTGAATGATTAAGATGCTAAAATTTGCTGTAGAATTTTCTGATATCTTTGGAAATCATTGCCAAATATACATTTTCTAATATACATTGTAACTAATTTATCTTTTATTCATTTTAATAAAATGTAATATATTATTATAATTAATTTATTTTTAATATCTCAATTCCAAATTATATTATAATTAATGAAATAGAAATATTTTTTAAATTTAATAATATAATAAAATCTTTAAATAAATTAATAGATACTTCAAATATATAGTTAAACAGAGTGAACATAATATGAATGAAAAAATAAGTTAATTTCAATATAAATCTATAATGATTTTAATAATATGAAAACCTTTACAGCATATGATCGATTCAATTGCAATGGATTTTTTTAAATATATATATATATATATATATATATATATGTTAAATCTTAGTGGATTAAAACGCCAAAGAAGTGAAAAAAATTCTCTAGTGCATAAATAAAACTACCATCTTGATATGTGAAATCCATTGTAGTTTTACAAGAGAAATTGTAGGATTATGTATGCTACCAAGTCATACGGTTACTAGTTTCACGCACTCTCTGCTGATGGCTCCCATTTTTTGGATCTTGAACTGCCAAATGGAAACTCCCTATTATTTTGCAACCATATTCTCCATTCTGCCTAAAAGAAAAGAAGAAAAACAATGAATTGTACATAGTTTTTCTTTTTTGAAAAAAACAGAGAGAGTTTAATTGTTTTTACATGAAGAGAGGCTTTACATTCTATGAACGAATCTGTAGAACTTTTCATGACCATCCAACACTATTTAAACTTCTTGTTCTATCCGCTGCCAGGTTATAATTGTTTCTTTTCTTTTTATTTGATAACTTTAGATGAAAGTGGTTTATAAAAATCTTATTGGCCTATATTTCTCCGGAAATGTAGTTCATAATTGTTTCGAATAGAAAAAAAAATTCATATAGTTGATCACAATTATTTTTGGAATAAAGTTTAGTTGAGTTGAGTTGATTTTTTTTTGTCGTTTATGAAGTAGACAGACTCCTCCTGAGAAGTTTTGTCAATCTATGATTGAATTAATTTCTATATCATTTTGCAGTGGTGAAGGCCTACTGGCATTTTGTGATGCCAACTAATCCCAAAATTTGATTTCAGGTTCTACTACTCAAGATGAATGCAAGAAAAAGAAAGTGGTAGTGCTTGGAACTGGTTGGGCTGGAACTAGCTTTCTTAAGAACTTGAAAAGCTCATCATATGAGGTTCAAATTGTATCGTCTCGCAATTATTTTGCATTTACACCTCTTTTACCAAGTGTTTCAAACGGAACAGTGGAAGCTCGTAGCATTGTTGAACCAATTCTAAATATTGTCAGGAAGGTATGGAATGTTAGATCATTGTAGGTTGTTTAGATTTAGGTGTAATGTTCCTTTCTGATATCTTGCAGAAACCTTTTAAAGTTGAATTCAAAGAAGCTGAGTGTTACAAGATTGATCCTGTGAAAAAGAAAATTCATTGTCGATCAAAACATGACAAGAATTTGGCTGGGATTGAAGAATTCACAATGGATTATAACATATTGGTGGTAGCCATGGGAGCTTCTTCAAATACTTTCAACACTCCTGGTGTTATGGAATATGCCAACTTCTTGAAGGTATCTCTCAATTGTGATGTTTCATTGGGTTCTGAATGGGGTTTTCAGGTTTCAACCTCTCAATCCTAAAGACAACTGAGCCAAAGCTCATTGGTCAATTGTGGTGATTCTTTCTTTGATCTGTTTAAAACAAAATAAGTTCTGAAAATTATGACAGAAGTAAAGAAAAGCTGTTGTAATTCATCATGCAGGAAGTAGAAGATGCTCAGAAGATTTGCAGGTCGATAATTGATTGTTATGAACGAGCAAGTCTTCCCAATCTAAGTGAAGAAGAGAAGAAACATATAACGCATTTTGTAGTTGTTGGCGGTGGCCCAACAGGTGTTGAATATGCTGCAGAATTTCATGATTATGCAGTTGAAGATTTAGCTCGGCTATATCCTCATCTCAAAGATAACCTCAGTATTACACTTCTTGAGGCAGGCAATCACATTTTGAACATGTAAGTAGGCAGTTGATTTCCTTTACAACTTAGTTTTCCAGGCTCTAAAGTGTCATTGTGATTTGTGTTGTGTGTTTGATTTCTTGTTTTTCTTGCAGGTTTGTTGCAAGAATCAGTGAATTTGCTACAGACAAGTTCCATAGAGATGGCATTGATGTAAAGACAGGATCAATGGTCACAAAAGTTTCTGATAAGGAAATTTATGTTAAAGATATAAAAACTGGCAAAACTGATTCTGTACCTTATGGAATGGTTCTATGGTCTACTGGTGTTGCTACTCGCCCTGTCGTTAGGGATTTTATGCAACAAATTGGCCAGGTTTGTCAATCTACAAACAACTATGTGCACCATTGTGTTGCCTCTTCATTTTCAAAATCTTTATTCAGGAATTTGAGGAATTAATTGGATTACTTGAGCACAGGGTAACAGGCGTGTATTGACAACCGATGAATGGCTGAGGGTTGAAGGATGTGATGGCATATATGCACTTGGAGATTGTGCCACAATAAATCAGAGAAAAGTAATGGTATGTGAATGTTGAAGATCTTTCATTAAACAATCAAGTGTAACAAGACCATAATGAAAATAACCTTATTATTCTTTATCAGGAAGACATATCAGCAATATTCAGCAAGGCAGACAAAAAATAACACTGGTGTTCTCGAACTCGGAAACTTTAAAGAAGTTGTTGACCACATCAGTGAGAGGTACCCTCAAGTGAATCTTTATTTGCAAAGGAACAAACTGAAAAACTTTGGGGATTTGCTGAAGCATGCTCAAGGAAATGACAAGAAACAGATAGATATTGAAATGTTTAAGCAGTCTCTATCAGAAGTGGACTCTCAAATGAAAAATCTTCCTGCAACAGCTCAGGTGAGAACTTAAGTCCTATTTCCTTTCAACAATTTTCAACTTGATACTAGTTTCATTCTGGCTTTTACAACAGGTTGCTGCACAACAAGGCGCATATCTTGCAAATTGTTTTAATCGTATGGAGCAATGCGAAAATGATCCTGAAGGTCCTCTCAGGTTCCGGGGAGCAGGCCGCCATAGATTTCATCCTTTCAGGTCAGGATTTTTTTCCAACTATCTTTTTAATTTTTTCCCTATCTTTTGAAAAAGCCCCCCAACTTGTTCAAGATACGAGGACTTCATATTCTGTATCAGATGCAAGGTTTTGGAAGCCATCTGAGTTAATGAAAATGGAAATATTGATATGTCTATTGATTATTCAATACAAGGTACAAACACTTTGGACAATTTGCTCCACTGGGAGGAGAACAAACTGCAGCTCAACTTCCAGGAGATTGGGTATCCATTGGTCATAGCAGTCAGTGGCTCTGGTACTCAGTCTATGCAAGGTAATAGTATCATTTAGATTTTCAATTTTTCACTCTATTAGTGATGAAATTTTATGATGTTTTCTCTTCAACTTGCAGTAAGCTAGTAAGTTGGAGAACAAGAATGTTAGTGATAAGTGACTGGTTTAGAAGGTTTATATTTGGAAGGGACTCAAGTAAAATCTAAGAGTGAGGGAACATACTATCGCAGATTTCTTCATCTTAATGCTTTCAAAAGTTCCTTTGTTTATGTTTCTCCAGTAATAGATACAGTTCGGTTGAAAATAAATTCTCAAGAGGAATGCTTTTCCTGAAAAAGAATTTCTAAATGTTTTCTCTTGTTCATTTTGCATGCTAAAGAATTATTGAAATAAGCCCAAGAAGAAGCAAAATAATGAATTAAAGAGAAACATTTGTTCTACTTTTACCATTGTTTTTTAAACTAGGTGCAACTTATACAGAATAGCAAGCATCAAATGAACAGAATTTTCATTCTTTGCCTAACAAAACTTTTGTTACATTGGAAAATAAAGAATAGAACAAAAGAAAACTATTCATTGCACAATTCAAGGTTTCGAACTGATAACTGCACATGGCTATGAAGGTTGAAACATAGTTACCATTAACGAAAAGCAAGAGAAGCTTATCCTATTATTGCATACCAGAAAGAAATGTAAAATAACTAGAAAACTTGTAACCCAATTAGACAAACCATCTCATAACAAGAGTTATCACCTTTTCAGCATTCCCCAGTTAAGAAATTCTAATGTACTAAACTTCCTTCACATTCTCTACCTCTTCTTCTTCTTCTTCAAAGCGCAGAGCTTGACAAACAGAGTCCTCTGCTATATCCTCTTCTTCTGTGCAAAAGAAAGATTTTCTCCCAACCAAATCAGCTACCCTTTTTGCAGCTCCGGAGTCCCTTGGAGTCTCATTAACACGTCTTGAAGTCTTGATCTTTGGCAACACTTCAGGCAACAAAGATACAGGTTGCAAAGATTCCTCCGTCTCATTACTCCTATACACCACCACTTCACTTGGAATTTCCCACTTCTTCTTCACTTTGCAACTCTCTGTTCTCTGATTCACTCCATTATTACCTCGCGAAGCTCGCCTTTTATTTCCATCTTCCTTGTCAGTATCAGGAAGAGACCTTTTTCGAGCCTCACTAGCAGTTAAATTCCCATTAGACTGATTTGTTACAATCTGATTATACCGACTTGGAACAACTCGTCCAGGTTTCACTGGTTTCTTACTTGGCACTGATTTTTCTCCATCTTTGAATAGCGTCTTTGGTTGGATTAGTGCAAGAAACCCATCTTCTTTCTTCACAGACTTTTTAGACCCCACTGTAGTAGCAGCCAGCTTTGGAGCTTGAATCTTGGACCCAGTTTTGCGTGATTTTGGACTTACACTTAAGCTCTTTCCCCTTTCTTTGGTTGCTTTTAATTCATCGATTTCTTCAAGCTTCCAGAAACAAGATTTTCTGCGATTCTTTGTAGAAACAGGGGTGATCTCTTGCTTATTCAATAACCGAGACTTAGTTCCAGAAAAGATTTCCGATGGCCCCAGGCTGACTACTCTTCGGTTAATCTGTGTTTTCGCACTGGACAACAATGGCTCTTCAATCTTTACAGTAAGTTTTGGCTCCATGAATTTCTCTGGCACAATTCTCCCTCTCTTTTCAATACTCTTCAGACTCCTCTCTGCTTTTTTCGAGCCTAAGCGCTTCTAACCTTGACGATAAACAGCAAATTTCCTTCTCAATCTCTTCAATCTCCTTATCAATGTTTCTCTCATCACAATATTTCTGATCTTCAACAATCATATTCTTGGAAACTAAACCAGGTTTCGACACATGCTTCGATGGATTCATTTGAGTGTTAACGATGGTGCTGTTGGAATTAAGAGGCTTGACAGATATGGAAGATACAGAAGATTTGAGAGAAACAGGGGATTTCTCAAAAACAGGGCTCAAATTCTCTTTACAGCAACTGGATTCAAGTGATTGAGTCCACCAAGAAGATCTAATTGCCGTTGAATCCTCTGATTCTCCAGTGTCGAAAGCCGCATTGTTCCATATCTGAAGCTCTGAAGCCTTAATGGCATCTGGAAGGAAACTCATAATTCTTGAAAACGAAGTTTCTTGAAAGAGATAATAAAGATCGTTGCTTTTTTCACTCTTTTTGTTCGTATGTTAATCTTTGAAAGGTTTTTGTTGAGAGAAATTATACAAAAGGAAGGAGGGATGAAGATGGAGGAAGAGAAAGAGATTTATCTTAATGAGGGATTTTTGTTTTTTTGAGATTTTATGACCGTTGGGGATGTAAACGTTGGAGAAGGTGGTGTTCGGTAAAATCTCATCCGTTGGATTTTGAAACGGCTTTTACAGACGCTCCGATTTGATTTAAAGGTAATTTCGTTAATAAAAACGATAAAATGTATTTAATTTCCAATCCATGCTTCTTCTTTTTTTTTGAAGGTGCCAATCCATGCTTGATGGGGTATGTTGGAGCGTCTAGTCAACGGGGCGGCCCATAATTTGTTGGGATTATTACACTCCTCACCTTATTTTACCAATTTTTTTTTATTTTTATTGATAATATTTTAATAATTTAACTATAAATTTATAATAAATTTATAATAAACTATATAAATTCATAAATTTATAATAAATTTATAATAAACTCAAAATAAATTTATAATAAATTATCTAAAATTAGTATTTTTATTAAAAAAAATTACAAATTCTAATAAATTTATAAATATTTTTAAAAATATAGTAAAATTAATTTTTTTTATTTTTATAATATTTTTTTGAAGATCCCTAATTCATTGACTCCAACAGGCCTAGAACTGAGCATGAATCGGGTTTGAAGTTTGAACAAATAAAATAAATATTTTTTTAGACAAAATTACATTTTTTACTCATTTTGTAATTTTTTTTATGATTTATTAGCGATATTTTAATAATTTTATATAAATTTATATAATAAATCTATGGTAAATTTACATAAATTATTATACATATATAATAAATTTATGATAAATTTATAATAAACAATACAAATTTAATAAATTTATAAACTATTTATAAATTCTGATAAATTTAAAAATATATTAAAGATTTGATAAATCTTGTATTTTTTTTTAATTTTTTTGAAAGTTTTGTAAAAATCATTCGTTTATTAAATATGATTAAATATTGAAATACTAAACTGATGTCAATTAAATTTTTTATATTTTTTTTATCAAACTGGGTTAATTTTAGGTTAAATCAAATTAAATCAACTTCAAAACGAATTAAACTTTAATTTTGAATTAAACTTTAATATTACAATTTCATATTTGAGTTTGTTTTTAATATTATAATATCGGATTGAGAGGAAAAACAAAAATAAAAAAGATGTCTAAGTATATATATTTATAAATAACTGTAAAAAAAGTTGGTCTGAATCGAATTTAGATAAAAAAAATTATCTAAATCCAACCAATCATATATATTTAATATTTTTTTACTATTAAAATTAAATTGGTAAATGAATTATTTCTAAATTGACCAAATCTATTTATATAGATTAATCGAATTCTGTTAAATTCAAAGTATTTACTCAATCGTAGAAATAAATTTAAAAGGGATAATTAAATGAATTTTCAAGTAGTCAACATTTTATAAACTATTAAAAGGTTTTTTTTTTTTTTGAGAAAGAGAAATCCATGAACAATATACAAATAGAGAGAGAACTAATAAGAGCAAAGAAGCAAAAATAGAAAAAAAAAAAAACAATAGACAAATAACTACACAAAAAAACCCTTAAACTATAGAAGCATAAGAAAACCAATAGAGCACCCTTCCAATATAGGATATAAGAAGGCAAATGATTGGCCAAAAACTAAATAGAGGAGCATAGTCATAAAATTGCTTGAAATTAATCAACCAAAAAACCATAAGAAGATAAAAACATAAACAGATCCGGCGTCGCCATCATCTTCATGTATAGAATAAAATAAGGGAAATCAAAGATGAAACATCCTACAAAGAGGCTAATGATACAAAAGTTCCAAAACATATAAAGAGACAGAGCTGAACCGATGGAGCTTCAAAAGGTACTAAAAAGCCTTCTTCATTGATCTTAAATGGAAAATCCAAATAGAGAAAAAGAACTGTGAAATCATCTCTATAAAGGCCAAAGGCAGAGAGTAGGACTTATACACTAAAAAAGAAAACCATGACGAGCTAAAAGTGGGGAGTGAAACTAAACATAAATAATAATAATAACAACAACAACAACGACAACAACAACAACAACAATAATAATAATAATAATAATAATAATAATAATAAAGAATTGAAAGAGGGAGTTGAAAAGTATTTTATTTGACAAAAGGCCAAGGGACGAAGGGAAAAAGAAATAGAAAAATAATACTTTCTATCATAAATTTTTTAAATTTTTTATTTTTTTATAAAAATTATTTTATTCATTACATTATAAAATCATAATAAATTTATTACACTCATTATAAACGAATAAAAATTTAATTTTTTAATAACTATTTTATAAATTCTACTGTTTTAATAAATAATATATAAATATATTAAATTTAAAATTATTTTTAAATTTTCTTATACTTTTATCAAAATCTTAAAAAAAAATCTCATAACTTATTTACCAAAAAACTAAAAGAATCATGGCCTATTTATCCCATGATCTTGACTTGTAAAGCAAAAACGACAGCAAGAGAGAGAAACTTTACTCGTTACATTGGAAGATTTAATCTCATCTTTTTATAACTATTAAAGGGTATTTGATCGATCTTATCAAATAAAGCTCTAAATTTAACATTTATCTTCACTTTAAATTTAAATCCACCTCTTCGTTTGTAAATTTGATTAAAATTAGTTACAAATCCATATTAGCTTATAAATTTTTTTTTTAAACATAGGTCAAACGCCCTCTAATAGGGGATATGAACAAGGGATGGGAATTACAAACCCAATCCCATTGCCATTTATCTCCACTTATATGTGAAATTGGGTTAAGCTTGAAAATTGAAACTTTTCAAGGTCTGGAGTTGATTGCCAAAAATGTTTGGTAATGACTAATCAATCAGCACATGCCATTGTTAAAAAATGAACACTGAATAGAATCAAATATTGATATCGTTATTCATGCATTTTATTTTCACTCCTCTTGATCTCAAAACAGTCCTTGCAAAAGAACACTTAAATTTAAATTTGATCAAACATGGGAACTTTTGTAACTTGGAAGACAAATCCTTAATTCTCGAGTGTTGTTTAAGCAGTTCCATCTATGCAAAGCCATTGACCAACAAAAACACCATCACAACTGAGATTTGGATCGACTGAATTAAAGAATTCAAGGGTCAAGTTGAACTTCTGAGAAACACTTGCACAAGTATCGCCATCCTCTGCTCCATATACTGAATCACACTCCGGCGCCGACTGTCCATTTCCGAACCCAACTGCATCATCATCACATCACATAAAATTGAATCACCCCATTGGAAAGAACAAATCTTGAATAAAAATAACACGGTTATTTGTTAACCAAGAATCAGGACAGAAATTGCTAGAAATTAAACTTACTGCCAATTGGTAGAGATTCAGCTGCTGAAATTAAGAAAAGAAAAGAACCCAATAGAACCAGATTGAAAAAGATTGCTGCTTTGTTATTGAAATTAGCCATTCTTAATTTAAATATTGTTCGTTCTTTAAATAAAAAGCTTTGTTATTGTGTTGTTTATATAGAAGCGTAATGCATTGAAGATATCAACATTTTTTAGCAGTTCATTTCCTAGTAAACAGAAACCGGCGCCGGTGCCGGCATCTTCAAAATCAATATTAATAAATATGCTCAACATGGAAAAGCAAATTTATCAAGAACTCAGGAACTTCTTATATATTTTTTTTTCTGATTGAACTGTACAAATTGATTTACAATTTCTTCTTTTCCTTTCTTTCCCTGGTTTTATAAAGGAGAGAGCACCCGTCTGAGTCGTCTCTCCAAACTCACTAGTCAATGCCGAGTCAACTCTCCAAATTTCAGTCAGCTCATTTTTGAGCTCCGATAAAATCGCCAGTTGCATACTTCGAGTCCTCCATCATCTTAATTTACCCCTGGCCCCAGCAATTTAAATACATAACTTGTCGGAAAGACTCATCGTTTTGCTTCCCTCTCTCGTTTCCGGAAGGACTTCCGGGAACTTCGGCACGATCTGTTCCGACAACTGCACCAGAAAGTCCACGGAACTCCAACGAGTCTCCGGTGGAGAACAGTCTTCTCTTGCCGTGCTGCAAAGATTTCAAACTTGATTTCCATCCGTGGTCGGGATGTCCTTGTACTACCGCCACGCTCGCAGCCATGCAAACGCGATTCAGATAACTCATTTTTTTTCCTGATAGTGGTGCTATAAAATTTCCTTAGGGAAGTTCGGCAATTTTCTTGAGAAAGTTGAGCATTGTGGCACAGGGGGCGAAGAGTGGCCTTATAGACGGAAAAAGGGGTTTATAAAACCAGAAACTGGAACTGGTTTTGGTTTTGGTTTTGGGAAAAATTAGTGGAAGGGACCACTGATCGAGATTGTTTTGGCTTATTATATTTTTATTATTTATTGGTTGCTTACAAAAGTGTATTTATCATCAATACGAGAGAATGAGAAATTGCTCTCGTTTTCTTATCTCATTCCTTTTCCTGCGTTCAGAGTAAATGCCTACTGTTAAGATAAGTTATACGGAAAATCATTTATATTTATATTCATAAAATAATTCATATCTTCGTCTCTCACTTTCAGTATTACTTTTAGTAAAAAAAATTTATTTAAATATCGTTTGTATAAATTTAAAATATTATTAATCATAAAATTTAAAATTTATTTTTATTTATTATATTTATTTATTTCTATAATTTATAGTGAGAAAATATTTTAAAAATAATTAGATTAATTATTATATTTTTTTTATAAAATTTATAATTATTAATTATTATTTTAATATATATATATATATTATTTTTCTATAGCATTTAAAATGAAATGGAAGAAGATTTAATTTGAATATTAAATCATAATAAGATGTTTAGTTTAATTTTTATATTTTTAAGATTAATTGAAATTTTTTTATCAAATAACACTAAATTAGTAGTTTTAATTTAGATTTTTTTTGAATATTATATTGAAATTAAACTTAAAAAATTTATAATTTATTAATATTAATTTAATATTTTAAAAATTATTTATTAATAAATAAATTTTAGTATTAATCATAATATTAATGAATAATTTTTATAGTGCTACAATTTATAAAAATTATTATTAGACTTGAAAATTATTATACTAAAAAAAAAGAGATTTTATTTTTCATTCATTGTAGTTTAGAAAAAAAAAAAGAAAAAGAAAAGGTCAAAAAAGACAAAAACTAGCTTATTACGCGTTGTGAACTGACAGTGATTTTGATGTGTTGAAATTACGGGAGACCAATAAAATAAGGGGGTTTCTTTAAAAATATCTTAAAAAATAAATTTTTTTTCAAAAATATTTATTTTTTAATTTTATAAATATTTTTTAGAGTTATATTTTAGATATATATATATAATATTAAAAATATATTTAATTTTTAAAAATATATATTAAATATATACATAATATACGATATTTAAATAAATTTAAAAAATGATATACATAATTTCTAAAAAAAATAAAAAATAAAAATTTTCATATTATCATCTACAAAATTAAAAACGATATCAGTGAAATTTGAAAATATCAGATGAGATATAGAACGATAAATTGTCCAGTAACAGGAAACAGGTGTCGGCCTTATCGAGAGGGGTGTAATTGATAATTTGATGACTAATCTTTTGTTAGCCAATAGAAATCTAACATGTCAACCTACTTCCTGGGTCCCACTTTCAGACTAAAGTTTTGTTATTTTTGTCTTATGTCTTCCACTGTTTTTGGGGTAATTTTGTATTTTCCTTTTACGATGTTTACACGTGTTGAGATGAGGATTGTAACTGGCTCGCTCGGTATGGACATTACGCGTGCATGTGATCCTTTTTTTTCCCTTTTTTTTTTTTTCCAATTCAATTCATTTGCACTATATTTTGGAATGGTTCATATGAAGTTTTCTATGGGCAAATATATTATGATTTTGAGGTAAATTATATTTAAGACTATTTTTATTTTTTTATGGCTTATTATGATATTGTCATAACATAACAATAATAATTTTTGTCAATTTTATTGAACTACTAATTTAATGAGTTGAGATAATTTGAATTTTTTATACTAAAATTACTCACAATTAAATTTTTGAAACAAAAAATACTCATCATAATATATACCTTTTAATTAAATTTTATTAATATTTTTTTAATTGCATAATCACTTAAATTTATTATAAAATTAATATTATAATTTTTATGACTAAAATATAAATTTACTAAAAATCTAATTAATTTTTGAGATACAATTAATTAGTTTTATAATTTACAAATCTAAAAATTTATTTTAATATGAAATAGAATGCTAATATTAGAAGGAATTCAGGTTATTTTATTTATTTAAAATAAATCACATCATCAAATACCATACTATTTTTTTAAAATATAATACTCTTATCAATATTATTCTATATTATACTGAATATATTATCCTATATATATATTATTAAACTAGTTGAAACACTTTCTAATGGAGTGTTACTTTTTTTAATTATTTATATGAAACTTGTCATGTCCAAACTGCAATTTTCAATTAATAAAGAAAATTAAAAAATTATATTTCTTATTAATTTTTTTTATTTTTATTACAATTTTATAAATATATAAAACAAATTTACAATAATTTAATAATAAATTTATAGAAATTATCATATTCAAATATAATAAATTTTATATTTTATGCAAATTTACTAAATTTATAAATTTAATAATATTTTTTTAATAAATTTATAATATTCTAGACTTTTTTTTTGATAATTTTATGAAATTTTTTTTAAAAAAAATTATAGATAACTGATTCAACATTTAAAAAAAATTGAACTTTTTCAAATTTAATATATATAGCAGAGCTGGTGGTTTCACAGAGGGAAACAAAGCAATATTGTAAAAAATAGGCGAGAGACAATATGCAATTTAATATTATAAATTTTCGATTCTGTTTTATTCTGATTTCAATTTTGATTTTGCATTATGCAATTCAAAGCAAAGCAATCTAATTAAAACCATTACATCTTAAAAAAAACCGCTAATCTATTTATTTAAATACTAAAAAACAAATCTCAATCCACTAATTTATAGTTATTTGGAAGATAATATCTTTTCCCATTACTTTCCATATGATTATTTTATCTTTTTTGTATTAAACTAAGCTTCCTAAGTTTGTGACGGCTGAGGCTTGTTTGGATCATTTAATCAAAAGAAATATTAAGAATGCAAAAGTGAGAAAAGAGAGAGACAAACAACATATGCAAACAATTTTATTTCCAAACACAGCATATCTTGAGCATTTGATTCCTATAATTAGAATGTTAATTTAATAGCAGTGGATCAAATCAAGATCACAATCCACATACACATGAATCTAACCAAACCAACAAAACTTTAAATAAATGGCAAAATCTCCAATAAAAGCAACCTGTGTCAATCCAAATAAAGAATAATATTATTTCTTATGATAACAGATCAACTTATCGATTAATTGTTCCTTACACCATTACAAGTTGAGCATATATCCATTCTTAGTCTCTTCATGGTTCTTAAATTATAATAATTGAATTAATAGTGTTTCTTGGTAAATATATATATATATATATATATCTATCTCACAAACTGTTTAATAATAAATATGTAATATTTGAATAATAGATTCAGAATTAAATACCCAAAAAAAGTTAATAATTATTTTATGGTTGAATCCATAGTAAAGAGAATAAATATAAAAAGAAAATAAAAAATTTTAGGCTAAAAGGATTAATTTTGCGCCTATATTCCATCTGAGTAAACGAAAGAAGAGTGCAAGTGCCTTAATTAACTCTTTAGATACAACACACACACACACACACACACAAAGGCTTGCATTCATTACTTACATTTTTATCAAATACGGATTAAATGGGGCCATTTTGATCAGTCAAAGAAATTAGTTGTTGACCATTATGTGATCAGATGGTGAATATTGCTTTACAAACTTTGATGTCAATTACATCCGTATGTTTCTTTCTTGCACGCCTCAACATCCACCTCCAAGATCAACAGGCGAAGAACTCAACATCACATAAAAAAGAAACTTCAGCTCAAGAAATATAACATGCTAATGTTTAAAACAAAAACAAACAATCTTTTACACAGAATCCATTTCAACTTGCTGTCTGGCTAGGTACCTTTCTCTTCGCTCTTTCTGAAACCAAAATTTGAAAAACACAAACAATAATGTCAGGAAAATGTAAAAGGCCTGAGTAAAAGAAAGAAACATTGAAGCACTATCTCACCCATTCATCTATAACAAGCCCTTCACCAACAACTCGAGGGCCTGTGTCTTCAGGAGGCTTCTTGCGAACCTCGAAGTCAGCTTGAGCTTCAGCTAATTGTCGCTTCAGTTTTTCTAGTGCCTTAACCAAAGAAACAGACCACATTCAGTCAGACATTCACAGATAAAGTAATGGCAAGCACTTAACAGATTTTTGAATTATACTTACAGGATTAGGACATTCTGGATCAAGAAAAATGACCCGCAAAATTTGCTCCACTGCCACTTGATCCTTCTGCTCATCAAACTGTAGAAAGGTACAATAAAAGCATTGTATTTCAACCTTTCTTATACTTTTTTCTAATAAAACCTTTATATACCAGATTCAGAAGTATTTAAAAATGTCAGTCTCACATGTACCACAGTAACAACATTATAATCCAGTTTAAGAAAGCTGGACCAAAATGGAGCTCAAAACTGAAAAATTCTCATAGATAGAAAAAAGTAAAATTTGATACAAAAATGCCTTTGAAACCTAGATAAAAAAAATGGTTTTGAATCTTCAAAAACATGACCATAAATAAAAATAACATTTCATTAATTAAGTCAAGAAATGACTGAATGAAGCAAATAATGAAGTCATGATATTAGAAATACACTAAACAGCACACAGAGGTTCAAAAAGCATACCATCTCAGGAACATATTCCATTTCTCCTTTCACTTTCAAGCTCATGATCTTGAACTTGACCCTGCTCTTCTGATCCAAAGGTCTCTCCTTGTTCTCAGGAGGCTCCACAAACTTGAATACTGTCATTCAAAGTAAAGATTCAGAAAGGTACTCCCTAAAACATAAATTATTACATCAAATAGTATATGATCCTCTACATTAAAAGTGAGGGCAGGGCTAAAGAGGCTGTATGCAAATATGAATTACCAGTTGCAATAAGGCTTTCACCCGGAGCAAGTATACCTCCAGGAGGTCGCATGTAACAACTCTTTGGCGCAGTTGTTTGGAACTACAGCAGCAGAAAAGACAACAGCATATTGTTGAAATGGTTTACAGCATTAACAAGGTAAAGATGGTAGATACTCATAGCAGAAAGAGAAAAAATCAAAATCTAATGGCATGTAAATTCCCAGTTGTATAACATAAAAAATATTCTAAGTTGAGTGATATTTAAATATTTTAATTCATTATGTAAATTGAGTCATTTCTTTAATTCATTAGGTGAATTGAATCATTTCAGCAATAAGAGAACAAGGAACAAAATGTAAGAGGTTTAAAATAGGCAGTGACATCTTCATGACCTTTACCATAAGTCCATAATTCTTTCCTATTTTCATGTTTCACCGAATTGCCAAGCTGGAGTTCTTTAGTTATCAAGATCAAGCCATCTATTTAATTCTTTTTACACCAATATGGAGCAAGATTTATAATTTATTACAACTGAAGAAATGTTTCTCAGATATTTTCCACTTAATTCAAAGCTAGCATGCGGGTCCCAGCTGGAAAAATTTATGGCTTTTTTTATTATCCTTTCCAAATTTGAGCAGAAAATACTGCTAATATTGTATATTACTGTCAAAAGCATCTGATCCTGGTTGGCAATCATAATTATTGAAGTACTTATGAAACTATAACATTCATGATGAGAACCACTAAGCCATGTGCAAAAAAAGTTAGAGATCAACAGCAATGAAGAGAGAAAATAATTTTGACAATACTCCATACCTTGAAGGCCACATGAGACTTAGAGATGTTTTTTATGCCAATAGCGCTCCTCACCTGTTTACCCGCTTCATCTTCAAGGAAGTAAATAATTAAACAAATCAGACAACAAGAAAATACAAATCTAGCTATAACTAGCAAACAGCAATGAGCAAAGAAGTTCTGAAGCAGTATTTTGTAAGTGAAATTTACAGAAGCACATAAAAGAAAGCATACGTGTATAAGTCTAAGCAAGATCACTATAACCAATTGGTCGAATTGACATTCATATAACATAAACCCAGATAATGGTATCAAAGAATAAAAACACAAATCCAGAAGATGGAAAGGCTTAAAGAATAGACCGTCTGGTGTATAAATTATTGAAAGAAAGCAATTGAGTGTATCAACATTTATGAAAGCTCAAATCTTTAATGCTAATCAAACAATCACCGCGTACATAAACCCAAAGAAAAACTAGATGTGGTATGGGCAGAACAAACATAAAAACTAGATGTGGTATGAGCAGAACAAACATACTTAAGTTTTCAAAGGAGGATAAATGGATAATACATATCCAAAAAATAAACAATGTGAAGTCCGTAAGCAATTGAACAAATCAAATAGCAGAATCCCAGTTCCATTCACTAAATAACAAGAGAGGAAAAATCAACCTAGATCATGAATCCATGTCAAGTAGAAGCTGAAGCAAAGAATCTGAATCAATCTAGTTAACTCATAAAATAAACAAATTAAAAGGTGATTACTTGTCACCATAGATTAAAAACAAATAGAACCAGATCGGATTTAGCAAAAGAAACATCAAAAACAGACTAGAAATCAAATGCATATCCAAAAACAGAACAAGAGAAATTAGAAAAAGAAAATAATAGAAAAGCCCATATGTAAAAAGGGACTTACAAGGAAAGTAGAGCTTGTTAGGAGGATCAAGCCTGAGTCTTCTTCTAGTAGGCAATAAAGACTTGGCTACAAGAGATACCGTATTGGTAGAATAAAGACTGGATCTTTCTCCTCCAAGTTGATGAGTTTGGCTCTGCTGGCAACCATTATTGCCATTGATACTATTATTACTACTCATAGAACTGGAAGAAGTACACTGTAGAAGAAGAAGAGGAAGAGGAAGAGGAAGAGGAAGAAGCAGAAGTAGAAGAAGAAGCGGCATTGGTTGGTTGCCAAAAAGGCATTTTACAAGGATTCCAGACCTTCCTTTCACTCTCTTGTTTCTCTCCATTCACACCCATTTCCCCTTGTGCTTTAAAAAAGATGAATTTTGTTTTCCTGTTGTTTTAAAATGGTGTTTTTATTTTACTTATTTTTTATCTTGTTAATGTTAAATTTGAAACATAATTAATATATGTTATGTATTCGCCAAATGGGTTGGATCTCAAAGTATGATTTCGGTTAACTTGATTGATATCTTCGAGGTCCGGCCTGTAATTTAGTAGAGAAATTATTACCTTAACACAATTGCTTTGATGTAAATAATCCTATCTTATATTAAAAATCTAAAACACAAACAATGAATGTTTAAATTATTGTTATTTTATCACATTTATTTGATGATTTA
The DNA here is from genome assembly GCA_947685225.1 of Garcia nutans. NCBI lineage: Eukaryota > Viridiplantae > Streptophyta > Magnoliopsida > Malpighiales > Euphorbiaceae > Garcia > Garcia nutans. The sequence continues at coordinate 24,102 of CANTUV010000366.1, forward strand.
ATTTTAATTAACTTGAATTTAATTGAATGTTAAAATTATTTACTTAATGAATAGGTTAATTATGTTGAAGAATATGAATGAATCTCATATCTGAAAAGTATAATAAAATACAATGACATATAAGGTGGTGTAGATTGGGCCTTAACACAAGCCAATTGGTTTTGTGTTTAGATGAGGTTCCAAACTTATTTATATGGTCACTGTATATTTGGCACAACACTCGCAGAGCCTGTGTAATTTCTACATGGTATCAGAGCTAACCAGATAATGGACTAACCGCCATATAATTCTGGACTCCGTTGTTAACCTAGGGCCTCAGTGAAAATAGACTTAGGCAATTTGTGATGGACGTAAAAAAAAAATAGATTGTCATCCATGTTTGGCAAGTGACAATTGGGCTAGGCCCAGTTGCACTTGAGGGAGAGTGTTGGAGAATATAAATGAATCTCATATCTGAAAAGTATAATAAAATACAATTACATATAAGGTGGTGTAAATTGGGCAACCAATTGGTTTTGTGTTGAGATGAGATTCCAAACCCATTTATATGGTCACTGTATATTTGGCCCAACACTTATAGAGCCTGTGTAATTTTTACAAATTAATTAGCTAATATATTTTATTTTAAATTAATAATAAGGTATATTTAATTTATTTAATTATAGAATCAATATAAATTTATATATATGTTTTTAGTTTTTAACTTATTATAAAATCATAAAAATATATAATTTTATATATTAATTATAAATTAATAAACAAAAAAATTATTATTTTTTATAAAATGTACACATTTATACACTTACATACGAAGAAAAAAAAAAGAGACGAGAAAAATATATCTTATAATAAAGAATAATAAATTTCTATATATCTTTTATACTATTTTGAAAAATCTTTTTGTTATGTAATATTTAAGAGTTCATAGGTATTTTGCATTACATATATTATTTCATAATAATATTTTATTTTCAGAAAATAATTAAAAGTAACTAAGTTAAATTTATAAAATAAATATTAATAATTACTATTTTAACAATCTTCATCCAATTTAAGATTTCAACTATTTTTTTAAAAAAATAATTAGAATGTCCTTTTACTGTAAAGTAAAATTTATTTTCAACTCTCTCTCTCTCTCTCTCTATATATATATATAATCATTGATAGTTTTTAAAATTGAAGTGATGTATTATCCCAAAGAATAAAATTATAGATTTATTATCAAATATAATCATTGATAGTTACATCTAAATCGTCTTTTATTCGAAGGATTTTATGAATTGATGTGCATTAACTTGAAAAGAATAGATAAAGAGTTTTGTTTGATGATTAAAAGATAGAGCAGGCTGGACACTATGATTTGGGATGAACATGATGTTGCACTATCAAATATAATTCACCTTTGCTCTCATTTGGCCCTTTTGTATAAAAAGAATTAATATCTTTTTTCTTTTTTGCTCATTCCCATTTTGTTGATTCATTAAAATTATTTCGGGAGGCAATAATTCAATCCTCTATAGTTCATACACATTGGAGGGCAATAAATTAGTAAATTTGGTATCTTAAATACTGATAATAAACTTGATGAGATATAATATACAGGTAAATATATATTTTAAAAAATATTAACTCTCGATTTCCATCTCTCTAGTTATATTAAAAAAATATATTTGTACTTAATTATTTTATCGATTGACTCGTCTATATATGAGTTTTTATAATTTCAAATTCGAATGAAAGAAGAGAGTTGCGGTACGTGACAACGAGCATAAAATTTTATTACATCTCATAATATGAGTTTATATTGAATCCATATTACCAACTCCAGCTACCTTAAAATTAAAATTTTATTGAATCAAGTTGAACTATTCTATCAATAGTCGACTACCCAACAACTTAAGTACATGACAGTCATAAGAGTTTCTTCAGCAGATGAATTGAGTTTCTCCTTGTTATTGGCTGTCCTTGTTGATTCCATTTCTGAGGTTGTCACTGTCTCCTTAGCGTTAAGGAAGTGTTGGTGGCGCAAAAAATTCATGGCAGAACTAAATCTACGTCACTTGTTATCTTTTAGCTCATCTACAGCAGCAACACCGCCCACAACAGTCGAAGCTTTGCTCTTCCAACTCAATAATTAATTCTTATTATGCTAACTATAGAGTGATTAATTGGGAAAGAGCTATTTTCGATATCTATATATAGAGAATGCATGACAAGTAATTATATATTAATTGAAGATGATAAACTGAAACTGAAAGCAGTTGCATTTTTTTTATTAATATATGCATATAAATAGCTCATTAGCTTGTAGTTTGGAGATACCAAAGGCTGTAGTTTATTCTTATAAACACCCTTTTTTGTTTTTGTTCAGCCTGAATTTGAGGAGAAAACGTAACTGACCATTAGATCTTGCCATTGCCAACAGTTTTTTGGTATATTATTGGCCAATACAACATTGAGCTTTTGTAGAAGGCCAAAGCCCAACATCATGAAGGCTATGCATTACATGCACATTATTTCATCTTCTTTAACATTGGAAGGCCCAAAAGCCATGAATCACATCTTTCCCTCCGGTCATTTACCACTTTGTGCTAGTGTAATCACTCCACTTCCAATTTCCAAAGAAGATTGGTGTTTCTTTTAGTATTAGAATAGGAAAGGGAAAATGATTCTTAAGTTTATTAGTTAAGAAAATATACATTGAGTTTATTACTAAGGAAAACATGCATTTATCGCTAAACCGTGCTTTGAGTGTGCATATTGAGTTGGCGTTTGAGAATGTTTTGATTTGCAAACCAAGTAAAACAGAATAGAATTAGATTCTTTTCTTACTTGTGATGGTCATGTTCATTAATTTCTAGCCACCAAACAAGCATCTCTTCAATGGAAAAACAATTCCACTTTGCATTAGAATATATGCATGATGAAATCAGCAATCACAAATAAATGGCATTTTACATTTCAATAGGAAATCAAATAGCAATAATAAAAAATAAAAAAAAACAAGAGACTCTTCCAGAATTCAAGAACTATATTTAGCTACCAGAAAATAATGCAAAATTTGCAAGAATCAAGAAGGTGAAAAGAAGTTGCCATGAGCAGCAGCCCCAACAACTTCAACTTCACAACCCCACCAGGGGATCGAAGAACCGCATGGGACTATGGCAGTGGTACTTACGCTCCTAATAATTACTCCTCACTTCCCATCATTCCTCGCTCTGCTCCCCCTCAGGCCACCCTGGTAAGCATTCACTGGCTACCCAATATTTCTTGTTAGCTATGAATTCCACCCAAAAGCAACTTAAAAAACTCTATTATATATGTTCTGTTAATTAGGGTGGAAATAGAGGTGCTTATGAACCATGGCGATCAACAGAGGAGAATCTCATAACGGGACCTTTTGGTTTAATTGGGTATTGCTTATTTTTTTCTTTCATCAGTTAATTTTTTTTTTCTAATGATGAGCACATTGCACATATATAATATAGTTAAGTAATGGAAAATTGCAGTTTACATGTGCAGCCAAATCCCCATATTCAGTTTCTTATCCTTGATAGCTTGGGAAGACAGTCCCCTCCAAGACTGGTGGACACAATGAATTGGCAGAGCTTTGGTTCATCCACACAACAAGAATCCAGAATGACCCAAGATCAGCAAATCAAAGCCCAGAAGATGCTCAAGAAAGAAATTTACAATCCTGTACCTAGGAGAATTTCTGGTAGATTGTGCCTGTATTATAGAGATCAAGCTACACAAGTTCTGAATGAAATGGCAAGGGAGAAAGAAGAAGATGGCAAGAGATGCGCTGTTTGTTTAGATGATTTTGAGCCTAAAGAGATGGTTATGGTAACCCCATGTAAGCATATGTTTCATGAGGAATGTATCGTGCCATGGGTCAAGAGCCATGGGAAGTGCCCTGTCTGTAGATCTTCATGCATTTAGTAGCTCCATTAGAGCAAGCACCACATCCCTTGAACAATAACAATATCTTAGATTTACCACACAATGATTCACCAAAAATAAAATCTACTTTCAGTCTTCAGAGCAATGGGAGCCATGTAAGGCTGTATTGTAGTTAAGGTTTATGTTTTAATGTTCAAATTAAAACATGCCTAAATTAAAGAAAATGTCAAAGAAACAAAAGAAGAAAGAAAAAGAAAATCTTGAATTTGATACTCATCAATTATAATCATTGAAATTTACAAACTACGCCTTCCTATTCATTTCCTAGATAATTTCAAGCTTCAAATATGGGCCTTCAATTGGGACCCCAACAACTCAAGTACATAACATTCCTTAAAGACTCCTCTGATTCTTTCAATTTTGTTGAACTAATGACAGAAGAAGAAAGGTTCTTGGCTTGAGAGATTGTTCTAACATGGGTTTTAGCATGTTGGTGAATAGACCTTAATGTATAAGTCCACCTGCAAAAACCTTGGTCTTTCAATGTCTCCACAGCTCCAATGCTGGCTGCTACCAACCAAGCTTTGCTTGCTGCTGCTGAACTCATTTTCTCCTATATTATATGCTGTTTAGGGATTAATTAGAATGAAATAGAAATTGGGTATTCTTTGCAGTGAATTGATATACCAAGAACTTGATGGTTTGATGAAGCAAATGGCAAGTAGGAGTTTGGTTATATATGCATGTGAAAACGAGAGGCTATGGAGCTTTGGCAAGTGGTTTTGAGAGTGACAGCCAATGGTATTCAATGGTAGAGGTGGGCTGGGCAGGAGAAGATAATAAATAATTTTGTGGGATTTGAGCTGAATTATTAATATGTTAATTTGGACATAATTCCAAATCCAAAGGAGCACACAGTTTCGCTAATTAAAGCCCAAAGTATGGGAGTGGAAAACCAGTTTTTTTACCCACAGGATGAGGGAAGTGTTGTCTTAGCCGGTCCTTTCACTCTATCTGCCGCACACGTGTTGGTATATTGAATCAATAACAAATTACATTTAATTTTTCTTTTTTTTTAAAAAAAATTAAAGATATACATATTTTAAATTTAATTAAAAATTCATTTTATATATACAGTAGCGTAAAAAATATTAAATGTATATATATTCTTAAAAGAATATTTTTAAAATTAAAAAATAAAAAATAAGTGAATATTTTTATACAAATTCAATAAATTAAATAAACACGGGTCAGCTTGGCTATTCAATCCTTTTTCTAACATCAGAATAATTAATGAACATCTTATAATTGAATACTTCATTAAATTATTCTATCAAGATGAATATTTTTCACTTTCAGTAAATTCACTCCAGTAATTTTTTTTCTAGTTTTTAATTATATACAACCATATAATTTTTTTTTCAAAAATTAGAAAATAAAATAGAATGATATGGCAAAAGGTTTTTGATTTTCATTCTGACTTCATTTTAATATAACCAACTTAACTGGGCTGGCCATCCTAGTAAAATTTCCTCCTAATTAAAAGGGGTAATTTTTTTTTTAAAATTTAATTTTCTGTTTTTAATATATGTGTTCATTTTAGTTCCCGAAATAATGTTCAATTGTCAAAAATAAGTCTTTGAAAATTTGGTGATCTATATTAATTCAATTAATTCTCTTTTTACAGCTAAACATATCATATAATATATATATATTTCATTAATTTGATTTTTCTTAGTGTGGTTTTGGCAAATGAATTTAAATTTGATGTAGCAATGATATAACATTATATGATTTTTCTAAATTTGATGTAGCAATGATATAACATTATATGATTTTGGGTTCTGACTTTCAATTGTTGGGACCCCAACAACTCAAGTACATGATTGTTCTTAAAGACTCTTCTGATTTCTTCACTTCATTAGCAGTTGATGATGATGATGAGATTACAGAAGAAGAAGAGAGCTTCTTGGCCTGAGATACAGATCTCAGGTTATTCTTGGCATGTCGATGCAAAGATTTTAATGTATAGTTCCATCTGCAAAACCCAAGCTGGTCTTTCAATGCCTCTACTGCTCCAATGCTTGCAGCTACCATCCATGTTTTCCCTGCTGAACCATTATTTCTTTCTTTTCTTCCAATTTTTTTCAGACTTGAGACACTCACAAAATTAAGCTGTGTGTAGAAAACAATTTATCAGTTTGATCTAAAGCTGATGAACTGATAATTGCCATTGGTGTATTTATAGAGGATGATAGGATTTTTTGTTGCTTAATGTTCAGTGAAAACCAGCAGCTCTCATTGTTAAAGCTAATGGTTTTGGACTATTTTTCAGTGGCATAATGACCTGCTTGCCCATGCTAAACCACCTAATCAGATCAATTATTGGAGGGTAAAATTGTGATAAAATTATAATGCGGTGTCACAATCACTACATTAAGTTAAAGAATGAGCACAAGGTTTACCTATTAAAAAATTCAAGGCACAGGACAGAGTTATGGGACGTAATCCAAAAGTCCAAACCAGTTGTTTTCTTGGCTTCATTATTCAGGACCTTTTAAACTTACAAGCAATCAACCATATCCAATCACCAGAAATGCTTCTTTCCTTTTTTTTTTTCACACAAAAATGTGGAAAAATGAAAATTGAACATTCATTTATTTTTTTTTTAATATTTATTATATTCCGGTGAAAGAGATTTTATCCTAAATCTATTATGCAAGAGAATATACACTTACAGTACACATTCATTTATTTGTATTGATATTTTCAATTAATTGGAACCCCAACAGCTCAAATACAATACTTTCTTAAAGACTCTTCGTATTGCTCCATTTTCTCTAGTCTAACTTAGCCACAACTCACTCACAGAATCCTTGATCTTTCGATGCCTCCCTTGCTTCTACAGTTGCTGCAAAAAATCCATGCTTTGCTTGTTTCTGTTGAACCCATTTTCATGAAATTAAAGACTTGATTTTTTTTCCTGTTTCTTCTTTGTTTATGCCTAAATTGACTTAGATTCTAAAGATTGCGAGGCATCCATATAATATAAAAGAGAGATTAATTAATCATTGAGAGAGAAGATTAAGTAACTTGTTGGACGGTTCTAGAAAATGAAGAGGCAAGCTTTGGCCTTTTCTTGGATATATGCATATAAAAATAGTATATTGATATTTAATTAAAACTAGTGATTGATATGATTTGATAGTTTTTATATGGTTATTATCAGTTTTCAAGTTAATTTCAATCAAAGCAACCAATAAACACTGTGGGCGAGTTGATTCAGTCAGCAAGTATATTGTTTATTTATTTATAATTAGTGTCAGTGTCACTGTCCAGGCCTGTATTAGAGAGCCTCATAGTAATCCAAAAACCATGAGCTTCAAAATTTTCAATACCAATTGTTAATAATTAAGCCCTGAAAATGAGTTCTAGAAGCCACCTAGCCTGTTGCTAGTTTAACACATATCATAGCATAGCAGGATGGCACAAAACTTTCATCAGAATTAAATTCATGAGCAGGATATACACAAGAGCTGTTCAAGGTTTGAGAGAGCTTATCTCTAGAGCTATGGTCACTGGACACCAGCCTTTTCAACCTAAACCACGCCCAGAATCTGCCAACACTTTTCCGGCAAGATGGGTTTCAGCTTCAGCTTCATCTTCAGCCGGAGAATCTGCAAAGAAGTTTGGGATTGATGACAACAAAGACAAGCTAAAGCAAGCTGAGAAGGCTGAGAAAATTATGCATCTTGTTTGCTGGGGACCCCATATGATATAAACAAAAGCAACAAGTTTCCTGTTGTAAATTACTACATCGTCGTCTTAACTTGCCTAGATTTGTAGTTTTTTCTTCTGTTTTTCAATCTTTTTTCCCCCTGTTTTGGTAGTGTTTTAGTGAAAGCTTCTATGTAGTTACAGTGACTGTCTTTGTATGGAAATGGAAAATATAATCATGTAAGATCCTAGTAATATTTTCGTTAATTAATTTATATTTAGCATCCATGAACCTTTTCAATGAACCACATAATTGCCTGGATTTCTCAGCCTCTTTTTTTTTTTTTCTTTTTTTTCACCTTTGAATCTTAATTTGTATTTCTTTACCAAGTGACAACAAAATTTTCATTTCATCAATTGTATTAATACAGTAATCACAACACAAATCATTTTGATCACCAACATGTAACTTGGTGGTTATATTACTCCTGTTTAACTCATCGAGTTTTAGGTGTTTTCTTTTTCACATAAAATTAATAAAAAAAATACAAATCATTTCATTAATTATTCTATCAAATTTGTATTGCAAAAATCTCTTTAATTAGATATGAAATCTAGCACTAAACAAGTACTGTTCAAATTCATCTGTGTTTGTTGTCCAATGTAAAACTTGAAAGATTCAGTTTGAAGTTTGATGATTTTAGTAGAAATGAAAAAGGGCTCCCAAACACTCTTTTCTTTCAGGCTTTTGGCAATTACCAATCCATAATCAAATGTTGTCTCTATCTTAATTTGTAAACCAACTTACTTTAATAAAATTATTGGAAGCCTTACTTTTAGCTTTAGAACACATTCATTCATATTTATTATTATTATATGGATATACACATTTGTGAAACTTATCCAACCAGTTCTTATTTTATTTGAAAATTTTTTAATAGTCGAAATATTTACTTCATTCAAGATAAGAATTGAAATTCAGATGATCCCATGACCCCACTTTTTTAACAAATGAAATCTTTATATGTGCTTTAACATATGGAGTTATATTCTATATTGTACCAAATGAACAATATGTTGGTGCCGTTCATTATAGCTTAGTACCTATAGGCAAGTGGGGTTAATATTAGAGGGTATTTCTCAAAACTGGAGCTTTTCAGCTTATTGTGAATAAGTGATTTTTAGATTATAATCAGATTAAAAATAAGCAGTTAAGCGTTTCTGTAAACCAGCTGATAATCAGTTTATAATCAGTTAAGTGTTTCTGTAAAATCAGCTTATAATCAGTTTTTAATTGCAGAAACTGTCAAAATGACCAAACTGTCCCTGAATTTATTTACTGTATAAAAATAATTTTTTAAATGTCAATTCAAAATTTATTTTGCAATAATAATAATAATAATAATATTTATTTAATAATAATAATAATATTGGTGTTATCAATAAATTATACAAATAAAAAACTACCATGTAAATATTACTAAATTAATTAGAATCCTAAAAATATTAATTAGAATCCTAAAAATAAAAAAAAAATTGATGAGAACTAAAGTGTATAGGGTGGGCAAATTTGAAATATTGAATATTAGGTAGGGATAGTATGGTTTTTTACTTGGTCAAAAGTGCTTAAAAAAAAGTAGCAAAACTCAAGTTTTAAAAAACTGATTAAAATCATATTATAATCTACTAGTTAAGTTTTCAGAAACACTTAAATAAGCAACTTATAATCTAAAAACTGCTTATAATCAGTTTTGACCAGCTTTTAAGTTTTGAGAAACACCCTCTTAATTGATCTCAATCTTAAAAGTTTATATGGATAGATATTTTTTAGTACTTATATACAAGAAAAGGGGAACCAATACCGAGTCTTTTGTTTAGAGACATGTATTTATTGTTAAATTATATATTGGTAGAACCAATACCGAATCTTTTGTTTAGAGATATGTATTTATAGTTAAATTGCATATAGGTGCAAATCAACAAATATTTGCTTATTTATTTATTTATTTTATAGTTTTTGTTACTTCACTTAGGGGGAAAGTGGTGAATGAGAAAAATATCTTGCTAAGTAAAATAGTAGGCATTTGCCATCATTGTCAAACATCACAAATTTTATCCCCATTTGATGCTTAATTAAAATACAAAAGATAATTAATGGATGTGCTATCGTTCTGCCCATTCAAGTCCCATATTGTTTTTTATTTTTACAATTCCATCGCTTCCCATTTCCCCATTTTTGTAGATTGTCCTGATATGAAATTTAATTTCTTCTATGAACAAATTAACAAAGATAGTCATAGTCAAGTGATGAAATTACATAGTACATGCAGACCCCTTCAACAGTTGAACCAAGAGGAAGCCAAAAAAAAAAAAAGGAAAAAGAAAAGGGCAAGAACTTCACAAAGAGTACAAAACAGAGAGGCACTATCCATAGTTTCAGAGTTCTGATGATACAGAATTCATCTCAATTAGGACCCCAACAGCTCAAGTACATGACAGTCCTCAGTGACTCCTCTGCCTGTTTAAGCTTATAATCTTCACTAGTTTTATGAGGTTTAGGACTGAAATTATTACCTGAAAATTTTGCCATTCTCTTGGAGGAATTGGCAGAGTCCTTTAGCAGGCAAGAATTGGTTTTTGAAGCTTTATCTTCAACTCCTTGCATCATCTTCTTCTGGGTATTTGGTTGTAGGAATTCCTTGCTCATATATCTCGAGTTCATATCTAGCTAACTAGTTTTGACTAAATTCTTGATACTCTTTTTTTTTCAAATTTGTGTTTGTGCATGTCCCAAGAGAGAAAGTAATTTTAGGGAAGATTTGATTTGATGAGAACTCAAAGGTAGTTTGTTTAGGATTTCAACAAGACCATTTATAATAAGTAAGCTAAATGGATATGAATATATTATATGTAATGATATATATAAAAAGTGAAAGAAGAAGCATGGTTTTGATCTGGTGGTTCCTTGCTTTCAAAAAGCTCTTGCTGAAAGAATGAAAGTTGCTAGCTTCCACTTGGCCATTGGTTTTACTCAGTATTTCACTCAAGATCGCTGATTTCACTCCGCTTGGCACAATCCATGCCTTTTACTGATTAAAGCAAATAAATAATTACAACTTTTGATTAAAGAAAGCTTCATTCTAACTTAAGCAATTGACCCATTTTCTCAGTGTAAACAATAAAGATTCTAAACCTAAAATGTATATATATATATATATATATATATATTTGCAGCAAGTGATTAGACTGTATTTTGTTGAGTAATGCTATATAAAAGCCAGAAGTAGGCAATTAAAGCAAATTAATGGCTCCCATGTGCAGAAGAACATTACTCTTTATTTTAACAATTTTGCATTTTCATTTCTTTTCTTGAACTGCTTTAGTTTATTAGCAAATTATAAAGTAAAATATATCTTCTGTCCCTTGTACAGATCATGATGTGGAACTGTGTTATCAAATAATGGTGATTAAGAAAGATTATTGGAAGTACGTTGGTTTGTTAGTCATTGGAGGACATGGAATATATAACCCACGTGAATTCATGGATTTCATGTACACGTTATGGTCTTCTTCTTCTCTTGGATAAGGTAACACATAACTATAAGACATAACCAGATGCCTGCAACTCCCTGTGTCTTCTTTTCTTTTTCTTTTTTCATTATTTTGCACTGCAAAAGTTCAGAAGATCAGCTAAGAGTTACGTACTTTAAGTGATTATCTTTTTCAATGTTCAACTCGAGCTCAACTAGAGGATGTTGGAATTTTAACTCTTAATGATTGGAAGTGAGAAACCAGAGAACGTATGTAAACAGTTCAACTAAGTTCACATGTTTTCAACTAACTCATCTGAATTCAAAAATATATTAAAAATAAAGCTGAGAGTTTAAACATGAAATGAACAATTATAGCAAATAGTGAGAAATGTGATTAATAATAATCATGTCAATTGAGCTTAATTAGCAAACACAACACGTATTTGATACTTTGTCAAGACGCATCAACTCGCGGCAAAATAATTACATCTATCTACTTAATGAAAACGACCTCACTCCTCTTTTTTTTTTTTTTTAATTTTGTAGCTTTTATATGCAACACTCTCATCTTGACTTGGTCATTAAAGCTTTATCGCTTAGTCAAAGGTTTAATGGTTAGGTGTCTCTCATTTCCCATGTTACACTACAAGAGTCTCAAACTATAACAACAACAACAACAACAACAAAGCCTTAATCCCAAGTCAATTGGGATCGGCTATATAAATTCTTCTTTTCCACTCAATACAATTTAAGATTATATTTTCTGATAGATGTAACATCATAAGATCATTTTGGACCACTTTTGACCAAGTCAGTTTAGGCCTACATCTGTCTCTCTTAGTTATATCTGCTCTAACTTGTTCAGTTTTTCTAACTGGCGCATCGCTAGGTCTTCGTTTCACATGGCCAAACCACCTCAATCTATGTTCTCTTATCTAATTCTCAATAGGTGTTACCCCCACTTTTTTTCTAATGCACTCATTGCGGATTCTACCCATCCTAGTATGACCACACATCCATCTTATCATTCTCATTTCCGCAACATACATTTTACTCATGTGTTTTCCTTTTACTGCCCAACACTCACTACCATACATCATAGCAGGCCGTATTACAGTACGGTAAAATTTTTCTTTTAATTTAATTGGCATCTTTCGATCACACAGAACTCCTGTAGCACCCCTCCACTTCATCCAACCAGCTTTAATCCTATGATTTACATCTTCTTCACAACCCATATCTTCTTGAAGAATTGAGCCAAGGTATCTAAAATAAGTACTATGAGGCACTATTATTCCATCTAAAATTTTGCCTCTTTCTCTATTCTCGCTATTAAATCTGCAATGCATATAATCATTCTTAGTCCTACTTAGCTTAAAACCCTTAGATTCCAAAGTGCTTCTCCATAACTCAAACTTTTAATTTACCCATGCTTGAGTCTCGTCTATTAATACAATATCATCTGCAAGCATCATACACCAAGGGATGTCATCTTGTATATGTCTTGTTAGCTCATCCATGACCAAGGCGAAAAGATAAGGGCTCAAAGCTGAACCTTGGTGTAATCCAATAGAAACGAAAAAATCCTTAGTATCTCCTCCCACGGTGCGGACACTGGTGGTAGCTCCCTCATACATATCCTTCAAGACTTATATATATCTTATAGATATTCCCCTACGCTCTAGAATCCACCATAAAACTTCTCTAGGAGCTCTATCATACGCCTTTTCCAAGTCAATAAAAACCATATGTAAGTTATTCTTCATCTCTCTATATTTTTCCATCAAATCTCTTATAAGAAAAATAGCTTCCATAGTTGATTGACCAGGCATAAAGCCAAACTGATTTGAGGAGATACAAGTATCTAACCGCAAACGGTATTCCACAACTCTTTCCTACAATTTCATAGTGTGACTTATAAGCTTTATACCTCTATAATTTGAGCAATTCTGAATATCTCCTTTATACTTAAAAATATGTATCAAATTATTTTGTCTCCATTCATTAGGCATTTTCTTTGAACTTAAGATCTTATTGAACAAAGATGTCAACCATGTAACTCCTGTATCTCCCAAACATTTCCAAACCTCAATAGGTATCTCATCTGGTCTACAGGCTTTACCAACTTTTATCCTTTTCAAAGCTTCTTTAACTTCCGAAAATCTAATCTGTCTAATGTATTTCACATTTTTCTCTGGCCTAACGTCTAAACCCTCAATGTTATCACTATGGTTACCATTAAGAAGTTCCTCAAAATAGCTTCGCCATCGTTCCTTAATATCCTCTTCTTGAACCAAAACCTTATTCTCTTTATTTTTAATACACTTAACTTGGTTTAAATCACGACAATTTTTTTCTCTTATCTTAGCCAATTTATAGATAGTTTTTTCTCCTTCCTTTGTTCCAAGTTTCTCATACAAACTCTGTAAAGATTGTACTCTTGCTTGACTAACTACCTTTTTAACATCTTTTTTTACTTGTTTGTACTGCTCAAAAGCATCATTGTTATTACACTTGGGCAAACTCTTCCATTCCCTTTTATTTCTTACCGCTTTTTGCACTTCCCCATTCCACCACCAAGACTCCTTCGAAGGATGTCCACACCCTTTAGATTCTCCAAGAATCTTTCTAGCTACTTTTCTAATAGTTGTAGACATGCATATTCACAAATCATTTGATGACATACTCACATCTTCCTCCCACACTCCAGTTTTGACCAACTCATCCTTGAATAATAATTATTTTTTACCTTTTAAAGTCCACCACCTAATCTTAGGACTATTATTCCTCCTTGGCCTACTAGTCAACCTCTTAAACTTGATATCCAAAACTACTAACCTATGTTGAGTGGTCAAAGCCTCACCTGTAATAACCTTACAATCCTTGCATCGAGTTCGATTGGCTTTTCTTGTGAGTATGAAGTCAATTTAAATTTTATTTTGCCCACTTTTAAAGGTCACTAGATGTGATTCCCTTTTTTATAAAATATGTATTTACGAGAATCAAACCATAAGCTAAAGCAAAATTAAGGATACTCTTACCTTCTTCATTTCTAATTCCAAAACCATACCCTCCATGTACCTCCTCAAAACCTATTCTGTCTTTTCCTACATGTCCATTTAAGTCTCCTCCTATAAAAATATTTTCATCATTTGGAATCCCTCGCATAAGTTCATCCATGTCATCCCAAAAATTTTGCTTGCTCTCCCCATCCAATCCAACTTGAGGCGCATATGCACTAACTATGTTGATGGTCTCATTCTGGATCACAAGTTTAATTGAAATAATCCTATCGCTTATTCTTTTCACCGATATAACCGTTTCCTTTAGGTTCCGATCCAAAATTATACCTACTCCGTTTTTACTTCTATCTGTACCTGTATACCACACTTTATACCCAGTATTCTCAACGTCTTTATTTTTCCCTCCAACCCATTTAGTCTCTTGGATACAAGCAACACTAATTCTCTTCATAGTATCAACAAGTTCTCTCAGTTTATCTGTAAAAGATCCAATATTCCAAGTTCCTATTCTGATCTTACTCTCTAATTGTTCTTTCTTATACTTCTTCCTATAAAATCTTTTACCATTATCTAAACTTGTATCTCTCGTACTACTCTTATTATTCGTATTTTGGACTAACTTCTTTATCCACATCCGTTCATGATGTAAGAACCCTTGTTTATTATGCACCACATCCGGACGACGACATGGAGCGTCGCATTTGGGGAACGCCCTACACCCTTGTCTATAAACTAATTTGAATTAGATGCTAAATATATTAATTAAAAGTATAAAATATTTCTACTCAAATTTTAAAGATGCTCTAGAACTCGAGATACTAAAAAAAAAATTCCATCATCTCAATCTTTAAAAATTTGGGTGAATATTTTTAATTGTAGTCTTGTTAGATATTATTAAGACAGAAGCTAACAAGCTTGCACAGCGGTTGGTTGACAGTAAACTATAAAACGACGTCGTTGAATTCAAACCGTATTGAGTCAAACCGTGACATGGCTTTCTCTTCCATTTTACCAGAAGCGTAGCCACACAAGAAAAAAATTGCATACGTGTCAAATTGTTAGCGGTCTCTTTTCTAAAACATTTACATTTACAATTGGATTTGGATAAGCGTTTTCTTTCTAACCTCATTTTCTTTCGCACCAATAGAAAATTTACGAAAATCACAATGCAAATTTTTCCTTCGATTTTCTTTCCTTTTCCTTTATGATATAAAAATTTTCCTGGAAAATTCTCTCTCTCTCTCTCTCTCTCTCTCTCTTTCAGTTTCAATTTCTAATTTATATTATTGATTAAAATTATGGCGGCTGTTACTTCAGTCTCCTTCTCTGCAATTTGCCAATCTTCTACCGATAGAAAAGCCTTCGCTTCCTGCTCTCGTTCCTTAGCTTCGAATTTCGATAATTTTCGATCCCGTAATGGTGTTTCTTGTCATTATTTGGGTGTTAGAAGTTCAAATTCTACTTCTGGCATGGTTATTCATTGCATGTCCACTGCTACAGGTCAATTTTTTTTTTTTATTGCTTTTTGTTCACACGATTTTGTCAATTCTCATTGCTTCCTGCGAAAATATAGAATTTAATGTAGTAAACTGCCCTAGTTCAATTTAGTTATTTATTTTTGGGTGGGGGGTTGGGGGGAGAATTAGGAAAAGTGACAATCTTTACTAATTCAGTTGCTTGCTTAGAGAAGGAATTTCATTCTTCAGAAGGAATGGCTATTACAATTAAAATATGTGATTATCATCTCTCAGTTCTTTAATTTGTGCATTATTTGATCTAAACCAAGATTAAAACTTTAGCATGGTTTACTATATCTGCAATGCTGATACTTGGTGCCCAAGAATTAGAGCTTAAAAGTTTTCATATTAATCGATTTAAATCTGTTTCTAGCCTTGTTTATGTAGTATATTAGCAGATCTATTTCTCAGTCATGATCTATTTGTCTGACATTGCAGATTTGCCCACAGTTGCTGACACCAAGTTCAATTTTCTAAAGGCATACAGCAGGCCTATTCCTAGTATCTACAATACTGTTCTTCAGGAGCTGATTGTTCAGCAACATTTAATGAGGTACAAGAGGACATACCGATATGACCCTGTCTTTGCCCTTGGTTTTGTTACTGTGTATGATCAACTAATGGAAGGATACCCGAGTGATAAGGATCGAGAGGCCATTTTTCAAGCATACATAAAGGCATTAAAGGAGGAACCTGAGCAATATAGGTTTGTCTTCCATGGTTACTGTTTTTCTTTTAAATTAAGTTTTCAGTTTGGGGAGAATGTATTTCTTGTCAATACTTTAGATATTCAGTGATAGTACCTTGCATATCATCAAGTTTCTTCTCTAGAAGGTGGATGGAAATCTGAGCTCAAGTATTTTCTAAACAAAGGCCTTTCTTAATATTCTACATTTAAAAATAAGAATGCTTTATCACCTATCATCCTTAAATAATCTACTACCCTTTTTTTTAATGAAATATCTAAATTATCATCTAAATAATTTAATTTTTAGTCATGTGTTATGGGTTGTTTTTCTGTTTCAAGGACCTACTTAAAATGGAGATTGGAGAGACTAAAAAAATATGGCAAATAACGTGTACATATGTGTTACGGTCCCGAGTTATGGATCTAGTTATGGGTCTTTCGGTTAGAGGTTTAGGTCTAGAAAGGGAGGATGAAGAAGGGTTAACCTTCTTTCTAACTATTTTTTACAGACTTGGAGAGAATCTGCAATCTCTTTAGATTCCTTAGAGAGAACCTAGATATCTTGAGTTAAAGTACTCAAAGACTAATTGGGATTTTCCAGCTTGCTGTTCTCATTGATGTTATTGTTTAAATACAGCAATGAGGTATAACTACCTCCTACATCAAAGGAGCAATACTTCTACATGGAGGAACACCCCCCCCTCAACTAAGAACATGGAAAGAAAATGGAGGAACTCCCTCCTACAAAACAGGAATCATGAAAAGCAAATAACTGAAACAAATAACTGAAACATTTAACTAATTCAGAAATTCAATATGCGGCTGTTTAGACTTAGGTCCATGACTGAAACGGGTGTAAACCTGCAGTGGTTTGGTAACATTACTCCCCTCCTCCAAAATGCGCTTGTCCTCAAGCGCAAAAGAGTTAATTAAAATTCCTGGATCAAATGGAACATTCGATGCTTCCTCTTCATCCTTCTTAAGCTGGTTCTCCCCTTTCCCTTTAATGAAAAGTATAAGGCTAGGCAATGTCTTGTTTCCAACTTTGGTCACAAAGATTGTTGCATCTTCTACATCTAGCTCCATGAACTTTGTCTCAACATAACTTGCATTCACTGCATCAAGCAAATCTGAACTTGTTTCTTTGGATGTGGTGGTATGATCTCTCTCATTTGTTGTTGTTGGTGGATGTTTAAAACCAGCCAGGGCAGTAGTAAGGGCCTCCAATTTTGAAATTAATTTATCATACCAAGCTCTCTTTGCAGCTTGTTCCTCAAGGACCAAGTTAATAATCCTATCAAGTGTTTGTTGGATGGAATCTCCCATAACTATTGGCTCTGATACCAATTTGTTACAGTCCCGAGTTATGGATCTAGTTATGGGTCTTTCGGTTAGAGGTTTAGGTCTAGAAAGGGAGGATGAAGAAGGGTTAACCTTTTTTCTAACTATTTTTTACAGACTTGGACAGAATCTGCAATCTCTTTAGATTCCTTAGAGAGAACCTAGATCTCTTGAGTTAAAGTATTTAAAGACTAATTAGGATTTTCCAGCTTGCTGTTCTCATTGATGTTATTGTTTAAATACAGCAATGAGGTATAACTACCTCCTACATCAAAGGAGCAATACTTCTACATGGAGGAACACCCCTCTCAACTAAGAACATGGAAAGAAAATGGAGGAACTCCCTCCTACAAAACAGGAATCATGAAAAGCAAATAACTGAAATAAATAACTGAAACATTTAAATAATTCAGAAATTCAATATGCGGCTGTTTAGACTTAGGCCCATGACTGAAACGGGTGTAAACCTGCAGTGGTTTGGTAACAATATGTTTTGAAAACCCGAGTTGAATCCATAAAAAAAATTGGAGATTCACAGCAGAGCTAGAATCTGAATATTTTCTGTTTCCTTTGCCTCGCAACTAACTTATATGACATTTAATATAGCAGATAGAAACACTCACTGCTATTTATAATAATTTTGTAAGTCGTGAACTACAGAAATGATGCGAAAAAGTTGGAAGAGTGG
>CANTUV010000367.1:0-78464 GCA_947685225.1 Garcia nutans
TAGCATGAATATCTCTATTCCAAAACTTGATACCTTTAAAAGCAAAAGTCATATCAAATTTTGATTATAAAACTAAAATGATGAACTCTGCAGAAAAAGAGGGAAAAATAAGAAAAAAAATTATGCAAATTTTAAAAAGAAAAAAAGAAATGTATGAGTAGTAGAATTAAAAGTCATATATCTATATTGTTTAATTTTTAACTAATATTATTATTATTATTACATAAATTATTAAAGTATATTTATTATGTTAGGAAGATTAAAAAGTTATAAATTTGCCTAACTTTTCAAATTTCTAAAAAAATCATAGAAACAAAATTATTAAATAAATTATTGATGTACAATTAATTTGTAAGTAAAGTCAATAATTATATATATTTTATTGTTTAACTTTTGAAATCACTAAAAAATTAAATAAATCAATTAATATCATTAAATTAAATTATTAACATACAATTAATTTATAAAGAAAATTAAAAGAAAAATATTTAAGTATTTAACTTTTCAAATTTCTATAAAAATATAACTAAATAAAAATATGTTTTATAAGAAAAATAATGATGAAATGGCTTCCTAGAAATAAAGAAAATTCTTTAACTTTCTATAAAAAATTATAAAAATAAGATTATAAAATAAATCATTAATATATAATTAATTTGTTAGTAAAATTAATAGTCATATATATTTTATTGTTTAACTTTTAAAATCTCTAAAAGTTATATAAATCAATTAATATCATTAAATTAAATTATTAACACATAATTTAAAAGACAAAAATTTAAATATATAACTTTTTAAAATTTTTTTAAAAAATATGATTAAAAAATATAAATTTTATAATAAAAAAATAATAATGACATAGCTTCCTAAGAATGAAGAAAATTCCTTAGCTTTAAATATATATAATATAGATATAGATAATTACATTGCTAATTGTAGAAAAGGAAGATAATATCTTCCCCATTTTAACTTTGACAAAATACACACACACACACACACACACACACACATATATATATATATATAATCATGCTTTTAAATTTTAGAAGAAGACGATATTATTTTAATAAATGATATTTAAAAATAATTTTTTAATATATGGACAACGATTTAGTTAATATATTTAAAAATTACAAACATATTATGAATAAAAATAAAAATTAACATAAAAATACATTCAATTAATCAAACGAATTGATATACATATTTTAGGAGTCCATCATTTATAAGATTGAATTTCACTCTACAATGATAATTTAACAATTAATTTAAAACTTTACATTTCATTTTCATATTTTATTCTCCAGGATTATACTTAAATATTATAAATAAATAAAAAAGATAAAATTTCTCTAAAAAGATAACGTCAATCTTCTTATATTCTTTATTCTATAAATGAACTTTAGTGTATAAGTTATTCCTGAACAAGATTTTTCAATATAGCTAAAACAATATATAAGAAATATAATCAAATAATTAAATACAAAGTACAAAAATAGAAATTTTAGCAATTGAAAATTTGATTTTGTGTGTGCTTGAGGAGATTGGGAAAAAATATGAGCGCCAATATGGAAATAATTTTTATAATGATGGGATTGATTATACATGACAGTTGGTCTAAGTTTGTAAATTTTGAGACTTTTTGTAGCGTACCTTGTTAGCCTAAAAAGTAATCGTGTTATGCTTAGTCTCGTCGAAACTTAAAATGTAATACCTCACGGCATTTTTTTTTCTCTTGTATAATCGTGTCAAATCATATCATATCATATTAATATATAAATTAATTTTATTATTTTTAATTCATTTTATTATTAATTTTAAGTGTAAATATTTAAAATTATATAAAAATTTTAATTTATAAATTAATATTTAATTTACATATATAAAAACAGTTAGAAATATAAAAGTTTTAAAGAATTTTAAAAAATTAAATTATTTAAAAAATTTTAATACTATAAAATTAATTTTAAAAATTAAAAATATAATTTTATTTAAAATATCATAATCTAAAATGTGATAAAAAAATAATTAGTTTAACCATGATTTTTTTAAAATATTTTTTAATTTCAAATTGAATATATTATTATTTATTTGATAAAAATAATATGCACTTAACATATTATTTTATTATTAATTCATTATTTATTTATTATTAATTATAAAAATTATATATGCAATTTTATTTAAATAAATATAAATGTATAATATATTTATTTGATCTAGGAGGTCATATTGGACCAGTCTACTTATCGTATCATGTTAGATCGACTCAATAGGGCAAATACCTTCAACTAATCTGACTCAAAGT
The DNA here is from genome assembly GCA_947685225.1 of Garcia nutans. Taxonomy (NCBI): domain Eukaryota; kingdom Viridiplantae; phylum Streptophyta; class Magnoliopsida; order Malpighiales; family Euphorbiaceae; genus Garcia; species Garcia nutans. Next base: position 2,309 of record CANTUV010000367.1, read on the forward strand.
ATTTAATCGTGGCAAGTAAAATGAGTCATTTTTTATATTTGCACGGTTGGAAATAGGCTAGGCCGGGCAATTCACACATTGTCTAACCCAATTTTTATGTATAGTTTTGATATTTTATTTTATTTTATTTAGTATTATCTAGCTATTAATTAACATGCCCTTTGTTGCGGTTTAAAAAAAATTATATTATTTTAAGTCAAAAAATAATTTATAAACTGATATAATTAGTGTACAAAAAAAATAATATTTTACATATAAATATATATCTTTTAAAAGTCACTATTTTAATAAGATTGGCTTTCACGTTTTTATTTTTATTTTTATTTTAATAAATTTTATAAGTCATAATTTTAAAATAATAATTTTAAAATTTTATTTTTTTTATTATTTAAATTTTAAATTGACAATATAAATTTAAGTATCTTAAAAAATGAATATGTTCTCAATTATAATTAAATTAAGAATTTTATATCATTCAACTATTATTTTTAATAAATATTTTACCTGCGTAAATATATTTTTATAGTACCAGTTCTAATTTCAATAAATTTATTTGTTCTTTACTATTTTTCTTTAATAATATTATTTTTAGATATATTTGTAAATTTTTCTTTCTTTTCAAAAAAACATTTAAAATAATAAATGTTCACTTATTTTTATTCAAATTACTACTTTCGATTATTTTTTTTTTCTATTTTTTAGCTAAAGTTATAGAATCAAAAATTAATATTTTGACTATTTTTGTCATAAATTCTTGAATCAATTCAAAAAATTATAAATTGAGCAGAAAGAAATTTATAAACTTATTATAAAATGATATGTGTAAAAAAATATGAAAGTGGCAGAAAAATAATGCAATTGAATTCGACTGAGGTCAATACAATTAAATTATTTGGAATTGAATACAGTACGCAATTGTTGGCATGTTAAGTTTATTTTAGAAAATAAATTCTATAAGGAGTTAATTAAAAATAAGTTATATGTATATATATATATATATATCAAAGAAAAACAAGGAGACAAATATATATAATGCAGGGAAATAAAAAAAATAAAATGAAAATATAATTAATAAATTGTTTCTTGTTTATTAATTATTTAGTTTATGGTTTACTTTTGATCAAATTGAAAAAATAAATTATTACGATGCATAAAAACCAGACTATTTATTTTATGGCATAAGAGAGAGAGATTTATAAATTTGTCAAAGAGATATTTGATTATGAGAAATTAAGAATGAGTAAATGATGAGAAGATTACAAGACCAAACAAAGAACATGAGTTTGATTAGTTTGTGAGAAAAGTTAAACATGCACAAGCAAGCCTTTTTAAAAGAAAAGAAAAGTCTCTCCTTTAAGAAAACACAAAATTAACCTATATAAATTAATTATGATCATAAGATATATAATTATAAATTTGTATATTTATTTTTTGAAAAGAATTAATTAATATGGCAATGAGAAGAAGTAGTGGCGGTGTATATGAGTTTAGCCGACGACCAACAATCCGACCCACCTACGAGAATTTTCAGCCTAAATCAGAATGGCAGGACCAACCTTCTGCTCTTCTTCTTCGTCTTCATCTTCCTGGTACTCTTTCTCTTAAATTCTTGACATTTTAATTTCCACAAACCTTCATATTTAAAATTTTAAAATATAATATGTTTTAACTTTTTAGTTATTATGTTATAAAAATATTTTAATTTTTCTAAATTTTATATTTGAATTCTTTCAATGAAAATATTAATGTAAAAACTAAGAGTATGAATTATGATAAATTTTAGAGGTATTATAGTATTTTACCTGGATTTCAATAAATAATTTTTTTTATTTAGCCAAAATTGAGTGAAACAGAAAAAATCAAACAAATGCGCCATGTATGGAGAGCCAAAATAAATAAATTAATATATATATTTATACTCTTTTTCAATTTAGAGATTTAACATTTATATATCCCTTTATCTTCTCTTTATTATTATTATTATTATTATTATTATTATTATTATTATTATTATTATTATTATTATTATTATTATTATTATTATTATTATCATCATCATCATCATCATCTTAGGACTCCTAAAATTTGCACCTGAATGAAACGACTAATTAAAATTTCTCCCCATTTCCTCTTTATCTTCATTCGTTTAAAATTATGAGAAATTTAAGTACATTGGCTTTCCATAGGCTCAATGCCTCAGAGAAATTTAACTCTGATAAAGCATATTTTTGTAATAATATCTTTTTCTTCTTCTTCTTTTGCATTTTAATCCTAATTTAAAAACTTTGTTGCAATTGTATCCTATTGATAATATATATATATATAATTTTTAATGTGAAAAAATAAAAAAAAATTAATTATTAAGTACGATATAAGTAAACATAATTAACTATCAAGGTGTACATAACTTGTGGCCAAGAACACATGTGGCTTTTATTTAGGTCTCAAATTCGAATTTAAGAGTTTTTTCTCTCTCATATGTAATTAATAAAAAAAAGTACATTAATGGACTTGTAAATATTGCTTAACCATCTTAATTTATAATTGTATGTTAATTGTAATAGATAGGTTTCGTAAAGGAACAAATAAGATTTACAACAGAGGAATCCACAAGTTCCATTAGAGTTTCTGGAGAGCGTTGGGTATTTCCAAATAGGAGACGCATTTGGTTCAATACAAGTTTTACAATTCCAAAGGATTGCAACTTGAACCAAGTGAACACCATCTTTGACAATGAAATTTTAACAGTCACCTTCCCCAAAATTATTACCAAGGAAGAACCCCATAATCAAGCACAAGACTTATAAGATATGAAAACTTCAAACCTTCAAGATGTTGAAGATAACAAAGAAAAGATGACTGAAGTTGAAAAGCCATTAGTGAAGCAAACGTCTGAATTAGGTGATGGTGACAAAGGAAAGGCTAAAGAGGAAGTTTCAAAAGGGTTTATATCAGAAAAAGGTGAAAATGATCAGAAGGTCTTTAAACATGACAAAGAAAAGATGGTTGAAGCAAATGGTAGCCCTATTCAAGTTGAAAAACCAGTGGAGCAAACGATTGAATTAGGTGAGAATGGTGAGAAAAATAAGGATACTTCAAAAGGCTTTATATTAGGAAAAGGTCAAAATGATGAGAATGTTATTGGAGATCATAACAAAGAAAAAGTGTTTGAAACAAATCGAAATCCTATTGAAGTTGATAAGTCTTTGATGGAGGAAGAGGTAATTAGTACTAAAAAATCTATGCCTAAAGAGCGAGTTTCTAAGAATGCAATGGATGTGGAGAAAGCAAATGCAATTGCTTTGGGTAACAAGCTTGTGAAGGAAAAATGAAGAAAGGCAATTGTTGGTAAATACTTGCATAGCAATTTTAGTCATTGTAACACTTGGTGCTTATATGTTTTACGTACCCCATTTTTAATTCATCTCAAAAAATGAAGAAAATAACAAGTTAAAAAAAACAGACAGCAACTTATGTTTCATTGATTATGTTATTAATAATATCATATCTTCTTAAATAATTCTTTTCCTGGATTCCCTTTTGTGTGGTTACATCTTTGGATAAATATAAAGTCGTAAGATCATTCTAAACAACTTTTATCAAAATTAGTTTAGGTCTACCCTTGCATGTCACTAGATTTTCATTTCACTTTGTCAAACCACCTTATCCTTGATAGGAACGACCCCCCACATTTTCTCTAATGCACTAATTATAGATTCTATTAATTCTAGTGTGGCCACATATATCCATCTTATTATTCTCATTTTCGTAATATGCATCTTATTCACAATACAAAAAACTAGGTATTTGGCGATGATTATACTAAATTTTAAGTACCTTGGAATCACTACAAGAAAAATGATAAAATAGTGATACTTAAAATCGTCATGTAAACTTAAATTTTTGTCACAATTTTTTTGACGAAAATTTATAATCATGAAAATTGTCATTGTAACGTCGTAATATTTTGTGTACATGACAAAATTTATTTTCATCACCATAAGTTTAATTTTAAATTACAAAAATACATTATTGTCATAAATTATGTTACTTTCAATTATGCTAATATCATCAAATTTTGCATTAGTAATTTATCATTTAATATTATATATTGTCATTAAACGTGAGATTAAATACGACAATATCATTTGTGGCCGGTAATAAATTTTTATTTGGAGACGATAATATTTACGTCATAATATATGATCATATATAACGACAAAACTATCGTCATATTTATAGTATAATATTTATCATTTAATGTTATATATCATCATTAAAAGTGAGATTAAATATGACAATATCATTTGCGTTAGCAATATTTCTTTTTTCTGACAACAATCATGTTATATGATTTTATATAGCGACAAAATTAACATCTTAATTATACTCTAATATTTATCATTTCATTTTGTATGTTTCCATTACAAGTGAGATTAAATATGACATCATTTATATTATCAATACATTTTTATTTGGTGACTACAACATATATGTCATGATATATAATAATATAGTGACAAAACTATCGTCATGATTATAATGTAATAGTTATCATTTAATATCATAAATTATCCATATATACTCTAAATGACAAATTTATTTTGTCATAAAAGCATATTCTTTTAGTTACAAAATTATAGTATCATTAGATTTTTAATAATATAAGTGACATACATATTGTCATAGTCAATGTTTGCTTTTATCATAGAATGATATATTTTGTCATAAAACGTAAAACATAACATGACAAAATTATAAATCATCACTAATTTTTTAACTTAAAGTAAAGAAAATAATATTGTAATTATAAAAAATTATTCGAAAGCCATTACAAAGGAACTAATGTGTTATATATTAACTAAAACAAATCGTTGTTTTCCACTAAATATCATTGTCACTAAACCAAAATTCAGAGTTTACCAAGAGAATCTAAAAAGAGCTGCATACTAAGATTCTTCTGTAAATATAAAGTTTTATAAGAACTTGCATCATGTATAATTATTAATGATCCACGAAATATTTAATTGAATAAGAATATATCATTAGTAACAACTAAAAATAATAGGGTGAATAATGAATTACCAAGTAGACATCCTCATATGAGATACATTTATGAACTAATTGATCTCTAACTTTCAACATACTAAGACTTAATAGCAAAATTTCAACAATAATTAATGAATTACATTATAAAATATTATTTTATTATTAAAATTCATGGCATTAAAGGTGATAAACTTTGAACTTAATCGTGAAACCAACAATATATAAAATTATTACCACCTAAAGTATATTTTTCTTGAATTTTCTATGTAGGATTCAAGTCCCTTCCCATATAATTAGGATTGTTACAATAGTCTACTAGAGAGAAGAAATTCAAAACATTGCTAATACAACATATGAAAGAAACACATGACAAACATGTATATAAAACATAAAAACCTTGATGAAATATTGATAAAGATACTAAAAGTGCGATCCTAATAAAATTTCTGAGATACCTAAAATTAATTAAAAAAATTAATTATAAGAAAATTATCTGTAAAATTAATTATACAAACATGCACATTTAGAATTTAAAGAATTTAAGAATGTAAAATTCAAACGGCATGTCTTAAACAAAGTAGAGAGCTCACTACAATCACTATTATGTTACTAATAAAACAAAGTGTAAGCAAAGTCATAAAATGATTTAATTGAAATGAAATAAATGGAATTAATGAAAATAAAGAATTATCTACAATATACTCAGAGCAGAATAGAGTTCTCCAAAATTGAGCGATATCAACTCATGTTGATAAAAACTATTTATGATGTTTTTATATACTCTTGTGAAAGGCTTTTTTCTTGTTGTTTTCTACTTTTGCCCTTTTTTAAGTTTCTTGTTATCATAGTTATATCATAGATGCTATCCTTATTTCATTTTTATTACTTATTTCATTTTTATTTCAATAAGGTCAATTTTTCTATAAATATTTACAAATAGATCTACATGCCATTTTGAAAGATATATAATTAAAAATGTGTATTAATTGCTAATCTAATTCTAGAATTGAATCTAGATTCGAGAACATTCTTATTTGGACTATTTGTGAAAATTTTTTTTATCAACAATGATCTCATTACTAAACTAATAATCTTAGTAAACATGAAATTGTTAAAACTACAATATAAATAAAAATAATGTATTTTATAGAAACAACATATAAAAATTATTGAAAATTTTAGTACATCTTTTAAGAATGTTAGAAAGCTCACTCAATTAATTTATATATATGCTAAATCTAATAGGATAATTACATATGAATACAAAGGGGATACTGAATCGTATTTATTTGCCTAACACTAGCTAGTTATGTTGTGTTATTATTAATGCTGTGAGTTGTGAATATCTGAACTCAATTTGACCTTAAACATCCTTAAGGAGATAAAAAAAACTATTGTACCTACACATATTAACCAATAAAATTTCTCCATCTTTTTTCATTACTTCAAAGCTGAATGATATAGATGTACTGTAATTATTATTTAGAAATTAAAGATAGTACAATATGCTCATTTTATCTCTCTTGGGGATATATAATCCATCATGATTAAGGAAACACTCAAAATAATATCTATAACCACACTAACCAATGAGCAACAAAAAGCTTTTTTTAGGTCTAGATATAAAATTTAAAATGTTTTTTTTTTTGCCAAAATTTAGTTTGAAGAAAAGGAGTTTGCTTAGTATCTCTGCAACAATGACGTGTGCATTATTTTAGCTACATCCAACAAAAAATAACTAACATCTATAACCACACTAACCATCTAAAGCAATTGATTTAAAATTTTACAATCCATTCATACTTCAAAATTTTATAAGCAACTTGAGTTATTCTATAACACAAAAATTGGTCATAAATAACTCATCTATAATAGTTATAGGAATTAATTCTTGAAGAAATCAATCATCTAGAAAGGGTCAATTATATTTCAAGCTATTTTTTGTTGCTATTTTAGCTAGAGTATTAAACTGAGCTCATTCACAAAGAGATATCTTAATAGGTAACTACAAAGTAATAAGTACTTTTTTGTTTTTTCTAATAAATACATTTCAATATCTAGAACCCTATGATCATGTCTACTGAAAATTTTTCAATCAGCAATTGCATATAAGATAAAAAAGTATGAATAAAATTGAAAAATGAGGAATTTTTAGAGAGCTAGACATGTGAGAGTTACATGTAAAAGTGCATACTTGAATCATGATATACATAGGAGAAAATTTAAATAATAATGTTAATTTCTGAAGCATAGAATTGAGGGAGATTAAACTTATTTCAATATGTTTTCAATGCCAAAATCAATCTTTTTATTTCTTGATGAAGCAATAAAAAAGATTAACATAAATCTTAAGCACATAAGTAAATCTTGCCTAATTAGATTAATTGAATAATTAAAGAAACCCTTAAAACCGAATTTGAGCGATGGATTAATGAATTATAGTTAGAATTTTTTAGAATTTAGTTCAGAGTTATGAGAGATGAGGGAAAGAGTTTTGAAATATTCGAAGGGAAAATGCTTTTAAAAAAAGAAAAAACCCGCTAAAGCCCTCTACTATTCAATTGGGAATTTGATTAGAAGAATATGCTCATCAGGGCAATTTATACAATACAAAATAAGAAAAAATGAATTATTAATAAGTTAATTTTTATTCTATTATTTTTTATTTTAACTTTATAATTTAATTTAGTTTTTCAAATTTAAATACATTTATTCATTATTTGTAGTAAATTTATATATTTTAATTTAAATTTGTACATATTTGTATGTACTATATGTTTTAAATTTATATACACTTCATATTTTTAAAATTGTATTTAAATTTATATATTTTACTTTACTAGCTTTATGAAAAAAACCGTAAATAAAATTAGAATATGAGAGAGCATAAATTGACTATATCAAATATTTTTATATTAGAATATTAATAATAAAATTACAACCTTTTTTTTCTTTTTTTTTCTCTCTTTGTTTTGTTTCATAATTGAGGGACAATAGTGTGTATAGCAATAACTGAATTTAAGCATTATTCTAGAATTGTTAATTTTTTTTTCTTTTTTTCTTATAAAAAATTAGATATGATGATTGGCCAATTTTATATATTTCAACTATAAAAATAGGTGCAAAATTATGAATGTCAGACCACTAGTAATGATATATATAACAATTTTTTATAATGATTCCTTTAAGATATATGATTTTAGTCTTTTTCATTTTTTTCCTTAATAATTCACATAAAAATGAGAGAGTTGTAATATATAATAATTTTTTATATGAGTTTCTAAATTTAAATTCAAATGATAAGAATTTTTATTTTGATGAATTGAATTCTTGAATTTTAAATTTTAATTTATTAGCCATTTTATTCAAATCACTTTTAAATTATAAACAGGTAATTTTTTAACCAAAAAAAACTTGAAGAGGATATAATAGAAATATAAGATTTTTAATGCGGAAATAAACATGATGCCCTATTTTATTGAACTCAAAACATCTTAAGAAATAATGAATTAATTGACATACCGTTTATTAATGAAGCGGCATTGTTGAATTGAAAAGTCTCTTTGATTGAAACCTTTATTTCTAAATACTCTTCTTCCCTTTATCTAGCTATTATGCATGAAAATTTTAAGAACTTTTAATGATGAAATTTTTGCTACTACCAAAAAGGATTTTCTGTGTTCTTTTATAGATGAGATAAGAGGGCTAGAAACCGTTTAGTAAAAAAACTAAATGTGATAACCATTATCTTTATTTTAAAAAATTACCCTCTCCAAAAAAGGCATTATCTTATATTTAATAAAAGGTTATCTATAACTTAATGGGTAGTTTAGTTGGCCACAACTTTTATAAGTGGATAAGTTTACAAATATTAAAACACTAAGTTAATGAGTCATCCACTTAATTAATGTGGAATTAACATTATGTGGAATTAATATTCTCCCACTTGATCCACTAAACTGATTATGAAAACTATATAATATATAATATATACATTTTATATCAAAATACATTTATTTAACTTCATAAAATAATTTGACACGTGATCACGATTTTTGATAAAAGTAGCCAATAAACCTAAATAGGCATACCATAATACTGAAATAAGTTTAGATTATAAATGCGAGTCATAGCGGTCATATAACTACAATGCCATATTTCCTTCTATGACTACACATCAATATCCTTTCCAAACTCAGTTCATCAAGCCAAAATAGCCCCTATAATTTGTCTTATCAAGACATTTCATGTTGATCAAATAAAATGTGCACTCATAATTGAAAAACATGAAATAACAGAAATATACTTTAATGCTCCAAAATTATCAATTACATAGCCACTAAAAATATATCCATTATCATAGATATTATGGATTACTAAAAAGACTCATCCTCATAACATGTTCCATATATGTCTTTGGAGGTAATCCCTTAGTCAATGGTTCAGCAATCATAAGTGTGATACTAATATTTTCTATTGACACTTGTTGTTTTTGGACTCTTTCTTTAACAACAAAGTACTTTAAGTCCATATGTTTTGATCCACTGTAGTATTTGCCATTTTTAGAAAAGAAAATGGATGCGGTGTTATCACAATATATTCTCAATGGCTTGGTAATAGAGTTGACAATACCAAGTCCTGAGATGAAATTTTGCAACCACAAAGCATGATTTGAGTCTTTAAAACAAGCAACAAATTCAGCTTCCATCATTGATGAGGTAGTAATTGATTGTTTTACACTTTTCCACGAGACTGCCCTATTAGCTAGCATAAAGACAAAACTTGAAGTTTACTTTAAGCTATCAAGGCAACCACCATAATCTGAATCTGAGTACCCAATCACTTGTAATTGTTCTAATCTTTTATATGCGAGTATATAATCCTTTGTCCCTTGTCAGTATCTCATAACCTTCTTTGCAGCCTTCTAGTGTTCGAATCCTGGATCACTTTATTACCTTCCCAGTATACCAACAACATAGTTGATATCCGGTCAAGTATGGGTTTGAGAGTACATCAAACTCCCTACAATTGATGTATAAGAAATTTTCTTTATTTGCTCCCTCTCAAAGATATTTTTAGGGCATTGTCGTTTACTTAATTTGTCACCTTTTGAAATAGGTGCAACACCTGCTAAACATGACTGCATATTAAATCTCTCTAAAACTCGATTAATATATCCTTTCTAAGACAAACCTAACAACCCTCGAGATCGATCCCTAAAAATTTCTATGCCAATAACATAGTTTGCCTCACCCATATCAACTATCTGAAAGTTTTTAGAGAGATATTCCTTGGTTTCATGCAATAAACTAAGATCACTACTAGCTAGCAAAATATCATCCATATACAGTATCAGAAAAATAAACTTGCTTTCACTAACTTTTAGATATATACACTGATCAACAGTATTTTTTTTAAATCCAAAAGATGTGATGGTATCATTAAACTTAATATACCACTGTCTGGAAGCTTGTTTAAGACCATAAATGATTTTCTTTAATTTGCAAACTAGGTGTTCCTTTCCTTTCTTTGCTAACCCTTCAAGTTGTTCCATGTAGATATCTTCATCTAAATTCTCATTCAAAAATGCAGTTTTCACATCCATTTGATGTAACTCTAAGTCAAAATGAGCTACAAGGACCATAATGATTCTAAGTGAATCCTTTTTAGAAATTGGAGAGAAAGTATCTCTATAATTTATTCCTTTCTTCTCAGTGAAACCTTTGGCCACTAGTCTAGCTTTAAATAGTTCGATATTGCCTTTGGCATCGCATTTGATCTTAAAGACCCATTTACAGCCAACGGGTTTACAATTATCAGGCAAATCAATAAGATCCCAGACATTATTATAGTCCATAGATTTTAACTCTTCCTTCATAGCTTCTATCCATTTATTAGAATCATAACTTTCCATGGTCTGTAAAAATGAAACCGAATCTTTCCTTATCCCAATATCAAAATCAAATTCTTACAGATAAAACATATAAACATCTGAAATGGAGGGTCTACTATATTTTCAATGGCAACATCTTCTATTGGGAATGAACCATTTTCATTATGTTGTTCTTTTTCCTCAATTTTCTGAGAAGGTTGAAGAGCAACCGTATCTTGAGATAAAAGGAGTGGTGGGATATCCACTCTTATTTTCTCAATATCTACTTTTTTTTGGTTCATTACTCCCACTAATTTTACCATTCTCTAAGAATCTGGCATTATCGGCTTCAACTATTCTTATACTATGATTAGGACAGTAAAATCTATACCCTTTTGATTTATCTGGATAACTAATAAAATATCCAAAATAATTCTTAAATCTAACATTTTCTCATATAGATTGAAGATTCTTGCCTTTGCTGGACAACTCCGTATATGTATATATCTCAAACTAAGTTTTCTACCTGTCCATAACTCGAAAGGCATTTTTGGAACTATTTTACTAGAAACTCTATTCAGAATATACATTGCAGTCTTTACAGCTTCACCTCACAAGAAAATAGGTACAGTAGAGTAACTTATCATACTCCTAACTATTTTCATTAATGTACGATTGCGCCTTTCAGCAACACCATTCTACTGTGGGGTACCCGGCATTGTGTATTAAGCACAAATGCCATGCTTTTGTAGAAATTTGGCAAAAGGACCAGGATTTTATCCTAATTCATCATATCTATCATCGTATTCACCACCTCAATTTGATCTCACAATTTTAACCTTTCTATCTAATTGTCTCTCAACCTCTGTAATATGGATCTCAAGGATGTCAATGGCTTGAGACTTTTCATGCATTAGATATACAATAGCCATATCGAGATAGATTATCTATAAAGGTGATAAAATATCTCTCTCCAGTAAAATAAGGATTGAAGAGTGATCCGCAAATATTTGTATGAATTATCTCAAAAAGCTCATTGCTTCTTATGGCACATTTTTTCGTATGCTTGGTTTGCTTTCTTTTTATACAATCCACACATACTTAGAAATCAGTTAAGTCAAGATTTTGAAAATTCCATCCTTCATTAATCTCTCTATTTTTTCCTATAGATATGCCCTGGTCTTTTGTGCCACGAGAATGAAGAATTTTCAATAATTAAGCCACGTTTTGAATCAACATTTGAATGCAAGATAACTAAAACTTGTGAAAATTCATGATTCAGACAAATTTTATATAAACCATCATATAAAATACCATAACCAACTGTCATTGAATTAAACATCAAACATAGTTTTTCATAACAAAAATAAACTAAATATCCAACAACATCTAATTTGGATAAAAGATATTAGATTCCTGGAAATTAAAGGTACATAAAAAGTGTTCTAGAAATCAAAGGCACATAAAAAGTGTTTAAAAGATCCATCTGATGACTAATCTCTAAAAGCATGCGATAGGTACCAACAACTATCACTTCTACTTTGAGATGGTTTCCCATATAGAGGAACTTTTTTACTTTCCTTTGGTTTCCAAATTGTAAGGAATCCTTCTATTAAATTAGTAACATGAGTTGCGGCTCCAGAATCAATCCACCAAGTATTAGAAGAAACTTCAGCAATATTTGATTTATGACATATAAAAGAAAGGTTTATACTTCTCTTTTTGAACCAATTCTTACGCTTGTTACATTCATTTTTCATGTGTTCCTTCTTGCCACAAAAATGGCATTTCATAGTGAGTTTTTCATCATGACTCTAGCAATTTTTCCTAGGTCCACTTTTCTTTGGTGGGTTGTACTTTCTTTTTTGAATTTGCCTTTATTCTTCATGGCTCCATAAGTTACAGCAATGGCAGGATTTTGTCTATCTTGTCTTAATCTCACTTCCTCTTAAATACACTTACTGGTAAGATCATTCAAGTTTCACTGCTCATTGTTTGCATTATAGTGAATCTTGAATGGAGTAAACTATGATGGAATTGAGTTGAGTACAAATTGTACTAAGAAGGAGTCATCCATATTCATGCCTATTGCTTTTAGTTTCACAACCTTTTCAGCCATGTTCAGAATATGCTACTGAATACCTTTCTGACCATCATATTTAATGGTGGTTAATTCAGCCATTAGTGTGCCTACGAGGGACTTATTAGAGTGTTTAAAGTGCTCCTCAATAGATTTCAAAAATTGAGGTGATATCGGTTTGAGAGAGAGAGGTCTTGATATTATTGGCAATGGTCATTCTCATGAACATAAGACTAAGTCTATTTGACCTTTTTCAAGCCTTTAATTGTTCCTCCTGCTCCGAAGTACTATCATTGGTAGCTTCATACGGCTTTTCAGTTATCAAGGCCAGGTCAAGATCCAGTACACCTATTGAGAATTGAACCCTTTCATACCACTTAGAAAAATTTGACCAATCAAATATTATTATTTTAGATGCAAGGGAACATAAAGAAGTGAAAACTATGCAAAACAAAATAATACTCACTATAAGACCTCAAATGCAAGCTTAAAATATATAACAATGAACTATTGATATCACAAAATTTTTCCTTTGGAAAACCTTTAGCATATCTAGTGTCCACCCAAAGGGAGCTTAAAATTACATTACTATTTTATGTTATTCATATGTTACCTTTGGGTATCCATATTACCTTTCTAAATAACATAAAATGAAACTATTATTTTATAATTAGAAGAATGTGACTCTCCTTTGAGTTAGCTTTAATCTCCTAATTATAAATATTTATTAAGAATGTTATTTCTATAAAGTTTCCCTTAATTCTTTCATGCAATTTAATAAATATATGATTCACTAACTTAGGTCACTTTGGCAACTATCTAAATTAGTGAACTATACATCTATATAAGTGGTCTAATAATATTTTTATTCTTTTATGTAGTTTGACTATCATAAGACTCATTAATATAGATTACTTTGGTAACTATCTAAGTTAATGAATCTTAAGTCATAAAACTACTTAATAACTATTCACATCAAAAATTCACATACCTTTTTTTTAATGCTCGTACAGTAATAGCAGCATCATATAAAATTCATTCACATATATCATGGTTACACAATCAAAGCAACCAAATTTAACAATGAAAAACAATTCATTTATAAAACATTATCAATTCAAAAATGACAAATCCAAATATAATTATAATATTTTATTATATACATTATGTTGCAGAACCAAAACCAATAATTATATTTATATTTAATTTCGTAATTATTAGATCAATTTTTTTTATGCTTTTACTATTGTAACAGAATCCACAAGTCATCAAATTCAATAACAAAAGTAATGGATGTATGATGTATGTAAGCACAAGATACATACATATTAAACAAGTAAATTTGTATCCGTATTGAAAATAAGTCAATCACTGAAGGCACGCAAATTGATACTTAATGGTTGATGCCAAAATGTCATTATAGTTTTACTAATACAATGGCCTATTCCATAATTTGATTGCAATATATATATATATATATATATATAACATTCAATGTATTACTTTAATATATATATATATTGGTTACAGAGCTGAAAAGCAATTAACGATATTTTATAATCAAGATAGTTTCAATTATAAACCATTAATGATACGTAAAACCCAAAAACAAATACAATATTAATATTTGTTTCATTATAAATTCAGCATCAAACACGACAATAAAGATATATGCAAATTTAAAGAAAACTTTTTAACTATCAATTATCCAAAAATTCTAATCAAATAAATCAATAATTATAAGGCTTATAATTTTAAAATGTTTGAATTCAAGAGGCTCTAATACCAACTGTAATAATTTTAATGCAGAAATAAATATGATGTCTTATTTAATTAAACTCAAAACATCTTAAGAAATAATGAATTCATTAACGTACCGTTTATTGATGAAGCCGTCATTGTTGAATTGAAAAGCCCCTTTGATTGAAACTTTTAATTCTAAACACTCTTTTCTCTCTATCTAGTTATTATGCAAGAAAATTTTAAGAACTTTTATTGATGGAATTTTTACTACTACCAAAAAGGGTTTTCTGTACTCATCTATATAGATGAGAGAAGAGGGCTAAAAATCATTTCGTAAAAAAACTGAATGTGATAACTATTATATTTATTTTAAAAAATTACTCACTCCATCAAGACTTTATCTTATCTTTAATAAATGATTATCTATAATTTAATAGGTAGTTTAGTTGGCTACAACTTTTATAAATAGATAAGTTTACAAAAATTAAAATACTAGGTTAGTGAGTCATTCACTTTATTAATGTGGAATTAACATTATGTGCAATTAATAAGAAATTGAGAATAAAGAGTATTAGCCTTATTGATAATTGAGGCAAGATAGCAGTAGGGGGGATCATCCGCCATATGTCTAATCAAGTCTACATCATCTTGTACATAATCAACAATGGATTTTCCTTCTAGGTTGACAATGGTGAGAGAGTCAAGGAGTGCTACTTTCCTAGTATTTGATTTATTAGTGTAGCTACTATTAAGTTTTTCCCACACTTGAGCAGAGGTAGTGCAATGAGAAATAATTGATTGTGCAACTTCTATGCATGTGACTAAATTGCATGAAGGAACAAACAATCTTGACGAAGCCAGATGAGGTGTTCAATTTGATTCAATTTGATTGGTTGTTTTATTTTGAATATTCTGAGGGATATAGATATATGCCATCCAAAAATCCCATGAGTTCATAACCAAATAGTAGATTCTCAAATTGAGATTTCCAAGTTATATAGTTGCCATTCTTAGAGAGTTTAATAAGAACATGTATGGAATTGATTACTATTTAGATGATAAGAAATTAGGAAGAAATTAAGTATTCTTTTTTTTTTTTTTTTGTTAAGGATAGGATCACGAGCTTTTCTTTTGCCTGTTATTTGGACAACATAAAGCAATTATTGCTATGAAAATAAGTGATCTGTATTCGATTGATTTACGTATTTACGTGTATATGTACAGATATTACAATATTGATATAGAAAGGTTCTAGTTGTACAATCTATTAAATATACAAGGTAAGTTGACTGCATTATATTTCTTGATATATGACTATATTATTCGGATTTATATTCCTTAATTATGGCTATATCATTGGGATATATATATTCCTTCATATATGGTTATATCACTAGGATTCATTCCTATTATTGTTATCAAGAAGCAGTTATTATCAGTTTTTTAATTTCTTTTAAAGATAATTTTCTAAGAGGCGACAACATCTTACCTTATAATTATTATGAACAATTAATCATATATCAGCGTGTTGCGAGGTAGTAAAATAAAAAAATAAAAAAATATATAATTAGTAATAAATAAATATAAAATAATTTATATAAATTATTTAGTAAAATATAAATCTCAGTAAATTCTATTGTAAAAGACAATAAAATTTTTTACATTAGTTTTCATGACATGAGTTTCTCGCGATACTATGAATAAACATGAACATCTATATTCTATAACTTGACACCTTTAATAACAAAAGCCATATCAAATTTTGACCATAAAAATAAAGCTATGAATTCTATAGAAAAAGAAGGAAAAATGAGAAAAAAAAAGTTATGCAAATTTTTTAAAGAAAAAGATAAGTATAAGAAGTAGGATTAAAAGTCATAAATTTATATTGTTTAATTTTCAAACTAAAAATATTATTATTAAGTAAATTATTAAAGTATAATTAATATGTTAGGCAGATTAAAAAATTATAAATTTTTATTATCTAACTTTTCAAAATTTTGAAAAATCATAAAAATAAAATTATTAAATAAATTATTGATATATAATTAATTTGTTAGTAAAGTCAATAATTATATAAATGTTTTATTTTTTAACTTTTAAAATCTCTAAAAAATTAATAAATCAATTAATATCATTAAATTAGATTATTAACATGCAATTAATTTATAAAGAAAATTAAAAGACAAGTATTTAAGTATTTAACTTTTCAAATTTCTATAAAAATATAACTAAATAAAAATATAAATTTTTATGAGAAAAATAATGATGAAATGGCTTACTAGATTAGAAGGAAATTATTTAACTTCTTAAAAACAATTAGACCTATGCTCACGCGATGTGCAAGTGTGATTTTTTATTATGTTGTAAAATTTTATTTTATATATGTGATATTGTATATTTATATATTAATAACTTATTAGATATATAACATTTTATCTTCATATATTAATAGTTTTGGTTAATAAATTTTAGATTTAATATAATTAACAATTATTAGTATTGTTGTAGAAAATAAAATTGAAATGTGATCTAACTTTTTATCTTTATATATTAATAGTTTCGTATAACAAATTATGACACACAAATAATATATAAAGAGATAAATAATTATAACGTATGACTTTTTTGTATTTTTAATATACATTACGTGATAATTTATTTTTTATTTATTTTTTAATTTTGGTCAAAAAATTTATTATATAAGATATTTTATCTTCTTATATTAATAATTTATTAAATATATAATCTTTTATTTTAACACATATTAATAGTTTTAGTTAAAAATTTATTAATAATTATTAATTTATTAAATATATAATATTTATCTTTATATATTAATAGTTTCAGTTAAAATATTAAATGATAATTTATTACATATATAATATTTGATCTTTATATATTAATATTTTTAGTTATTAAATTTATACTAATAATTTATTAAATATATGAGCTTTTTATTTTTTATGTATTAATAATACTAAATATTAATAATTTATTAAATACATTACTTTTATCTTTATAGATTAATAATTTAAGTTAAAAATATTATTAATAATTTATTAAATACATGATCTTTTACATTCATATATTGATAATTTTTTTTATTAAATGCAATAAATTCTATTTTTTATTTTTTTATATTATGCATATGTGTATTTTTTTTTGTACCATATAAAGCGTTCATCTTTCTTAACTTATATATATATATATATATATATAAAATAAGGAATGACAAAGATTATATATTTTATTGTTTAATTTTTAAATTTCTAAAATATATAAATTAATTATTATTATAAATTAATTATTTAATTTATAATTAATTTATTATGAAGGCTAAGAGTTATATATTTTTTAATCTTTAAAATTTCTAAAAAATATAAATATATTATTAAATTATATTAATGTGTAATTAATTTATAGAAGATTAAAGTCACAAATATTAATGTGTAATTTATTTATCTTCATATATTAATAGTTTCAGTTAAAATATTTATTAATAATTTATTAAATATATGATATTTGACCTTTATATATTAATATTTTCAGTGATTAAATTTATATTAATAATTTATTAAATATATAAATTTTTATTTTCATATATTAATAATCCTAAATATTAATAATTTATTAAATATATTACTTGATCTTTATAAATTAATAATTTAAATTAAAAATATTATTAATAATTTATTAAATATATAATTTTTTATATTTGTGTACTGCTAAGTATTTTTATTAAATGCAATAAATACTATTTTTTTACATTATGCATATATATTATTTTGTGGCACCATATAATATTTATATTTTTCTTGACTCATATATATATATATATATGTTAAATATAGATGAGAAATATCACAGATCATATATTTTATTTTTTAATTTTTTAAAATATCAAAAATATATTAATTAATTATTATTATAAATAAATTATTTAATTTATAATTAATTTATTATGAATGTTAAGTGTTATATATTTTTTTTTAACTTTTCAAATTTCTAAAAAATTATGATAATCATTAAATTATATTAATGTGCAATTAATTTATAGAAGATTAAAAGTTATAAATATAATTTATTAATTATTAAATGTTAAATTTTATATAAATTATTGAAATTAAATAAAAAATTAATTAAAAAAGAAAAAAATATGGGTTAGCCATTTTTAAAATTTGATAAAGTGGCAACTTTATAGCAATTCTTCTTTTCTTAGCTTATATATATAATATAGATAGATTATAAAAATAAGATTATTAAATAAATTATTGATATATAATTAATTTATTAATAAATTTAATAGCCACATATATTTTATTGTTTAACTTTTAAAATATCAAAAAGTTATAAGAATCAATTGGCATCATTAAATTAAATTATTAATATATAATTAATTTACGTAGAAAATTAAAACATTAATATTTAAATATTTTAATTTTATAAAAATATGATTAAAAAATATAAATTTTAAAAAAATAATAATGCAATAGCTTCCTAAAAATGAAGAAATTCCTTAGCTTTCATATATATATATATATATATATATATAGAAAGTGATATCATGCTTTTAAATTTAATAAAAAGAAGACGATATTATTTTAATAAATGATATTTAAAAATAATTTTTTTAATATATGCACAACAATTTAATTTTTATTTTTTGTTAATCACAACAATTTTGTTAATATATTTAAAAATTGCAAACATATTATGAATAAAAAATAAAAATTAACATAAAAATATATTCAACTAATCAAACGTATTGATATACATATTTTAGGAGTCCATCATTTATAAGATTGAATTTCACTCTGCAATGATAATTTAACAATTAATTTAAAACTTTACATTTCATTTTCATATTTTATTCTCCAGGATTATACTTAAATATTATAAATAAATAAAAAAGATAAAATTACTCTAAAATGATGACGTCAATCTTCTTATATTCTTTATTCTATAAACGAACTTGAGTGTATAAGTTATTCCTGAACAAGATTTTTCAATATAGCTAAAACAATATATAAGAAATATGTGAGCTGTGTGACTCTGTTACTTACAGTTCAAAAACGGTGCGTTTTTTACAAAACGGTGCGTTTTGTATTAAGGTAATTTTAGGTTTGGTATAAATACCAATCTGATAACTGTTCTCTTCACTTTTTTTGCTTTCTGCCGCCTCTCTCGTCTTCTTCTCTCTCTGCTAGGTTTTGTTCTTACGATAATAAGGGTTCCTCTTCTGTAATCTCTTGATAATCAGAGCCTGTATCTTTGTTGAGAGTTGAGAGTTTCAGTTGGTGCTTGTAAATCTGTACTGATCGATTTCTGAGTTATAATAAAAGAGGCTGAGGAACCTTTCCTCCTTGGATGTAGTCCTACTATGTGTAGGATGAACCAAGTAAATACTGGTGTTTGATCTGTTTGTATGATTTGTTCATTTTTATTTTCTGTTTAAACTGTCTAGATCTTCAACAGTTGGTATCAGAGCACGTGAGGATCTCGACGAATCAGGTTGTAATCTTCCTTGTCTCTGTTTATTTTCTTTCGATTCTTTGGGTTTTCTGTTTAATTTGTTCAGATCGGGTTTTATTTTACTTGATCTGTTCAGATCGTCTCCTTTCTCACTAAGATCTGTTCAGATCGGTTCTTGTTCTGTTTGATCTGTTCGGATCGGCTTTTCTTCTGTTAAGATCTGTCAAGATCTGTTTATTTTCTAGATTGTTCTCTTGTTTTTCTTTGCGATATGGTACGGTGATTGTATTTGTGTTTTTGCAGGATTGACAGAAGAACAAAGAAAAGGATAAAAACTGCTTTCTGGTACTGTGATTGTACTTGTATTTTTTGCAGGATAAACAGAAGAACAGAAAGAATAAAGATCTGCTTAAAGAAACCCTAGATCGGATAAAAAAAAATGTCAATCGCCAAAATTAATGTCGAAAAGTTCGACGGTAAAGGTGATTTTACAATCTGGAAAGAAAAGATGACTGCAATACTCGTACAACAGAAGTGCAGAAGAGCACTTGATGGCCCAGAAGCTTTACCTTCGACATTGACAGACTTGGAGAAACAAGACTTGATGGATCTTGCGTACAGCACCATCATCTTAAATCTTTCCGATGTTGTTCTTCGGAAAGTAAGGGGTAATGATTCTGCTCCTAAACTCTGGAATAAATTGAATTCATTATACACTGTTAGATCTGTCTCTAAAATTGCCTATTTGAAAGAGAGGTTGTTTAGTTTTAAAATGGACCCTACAAGGTCTGTTGATGATAATTGTGATGATTTTCAAAAATTAGTATTAGAACTTGCTGATGTTGGTGAGAATCTGAGTAATGAAAATCAGTCCATTATTTTGCTTAATTCTATCCATGAAAGCTATCAAAATGTTAAGGATGCTCTTAAATATGGTAGGGATAGATTAGAAACAGATGACATTATTAATGCTTTAAGACTTAGAGAAATGGAAATTAAGTCTGTAAGTAAGCAAACTGGAAATGCTGAAGGTCTGTTTGTTAAAGGAACTAGAAGTAAAATTAAAAAGAAAAGATTTAAGAATAAAAACAGTGAGAGTAATCAACATAACCAGTCAAACAGTTCATCCCATAATGATAAAACTTATAATCAAAACACTACTGCCACAAATAAAGTTGAGAGAATATGCTATTACTGTAAGAAAAAGGGTCACATTAGGAGGTTTTGTAGAGAAAGACTTAAGAAACTAGATCAAAACAATGAATCTGGAGCTGCTAATTCATCAACTCAGGTTGATGATATAGAGGCTTTAACTGTTACTTCCAGCAGAGATGCTGAGGTTTGGATTCTAGATTCTGCATGTTCATATCACATGACTCCTCACAGACACTGGTTCAGTAAGTATCAGGATCTAAGTGGTACAAATGTTTTGATGGGTAATGACTCATCCTGTGAAGTTCTAGGGGTGGGTACAGTTAGGTTATCAATGTGGGATGGCAGGATAGTTGAGTTACAGGATGTTAGACACATTCCTGAACTTAGAAGAAACCTCATTTCCTTAGGTTGGTTAGAAGAAAAGGGTCTAAGTCATACAGCTAGGAATGGTATATTAGAGGTTTATAAACTTGACAGGTGTGTTCTAAAAGGCAATAGAGTCAATAGACTCTATCAACTTGTAGGTTCAGTAATCACTGGCACTGCTGCCAATACTGAGTCAAGCTGTGACTCAACATCTCTGTGGCACAAAAGGTTAGGCCACATTGGTTACACTGGTTTGGAACAGCTGTATAGGAAAGGGGTTTTAGACTTAGATCAGTTTAGTAAAACTAGCCTCTGTGAAACCTGTGTAATGGGTAAGGCACATAGGAAAAGTTTTAGCCACTCACAACACAAGTCACAAAATTGTCTAGATTATATTCACAGTGACTTGTGGGGTTCCTCTTTTGTACCTCAATCACTATCAGCTTCTCAATACTTTGTCACATTCATAGATGATTATTCTAGGAAAATCTGGATTTATTTCCTTAAGAATAAAAATGATGTTTTTAACAAATTTTGTGAATGGAAAGCACTTGTTGAAAATCAAAAGAATTGTAAAATTAAAGTATTAAGAACTGACAATGGTTTAGAGTTTGTCAATAAACAATTTGATGAATTCTGCTTAAAACATGGTATAATGAGACATAGAACTTGTACCTATACACCACAGCAGAATGGTGTAGCAGAAAGGTACAATAGGACAGTCCTAAATAAGGTCAGATGTATGCTGTTTGAGTCTGGTTTTGGTAATAAGTTCTGGGCTGAAGCTGCTTCAACAGCCTGTTACTTGATAAACAGGTCACCTAGTTCTGCTTTAAAATTTAAATGTCCTAATGAGATATGGAATGAAAAACCTATTAGCTATTCTCACCTTAGGACATTTGGATGTATAGCTTACATTCATAAGAAACAGGATAAATTGGAACCTAGAGCTGTTAAATGCTATTTTGTTGGTTATCCTGTTGGTATTAAAGGATATAAAGTTTGGTCACCTGTTGAAAATAAAATACTTGTCAGTAGGGATGTTGTGTTTAATGAATTGGAATTGTATAAGACTAATCTGCAGGTACCTTTGACAAGATCTCAAGCTGACCTGTCTGTGTTTGAGGTGGAGCTTGACAGTTTTTACAAAATTGATCAGAATGCCACTCAAACAGAACCCCCTACTGCTGTAAACAATGAGTTACAGGTACAACCTGAAGGTGGAGTACTGAATAATGAGCCAGTAACACAAGAGCAAACTGACTATATGCTAGCCAGAGATAGACAAAGAAGGGAAATCAGAAGGCCTCCCAGGTTTGATAATTATGCTTGTAATGTCTTAAATGTGGATTTAACTGCCTTTGCTTTTGTGTGTGCTGCTGTGACAGAAACAGGTGATCCATTGAGCTTTGAAGATGCTAGACTGAGCAGTGACTGGAAACACTGGAAAGCAGCAATGGATGAAGAGATGAATTCTCTCATGAAAAATGGTACCTGGAAATTGGTACCAAAGCCTGTTGGTAAGAAAATTATAGGATGTAAATGGGTGTTTAAGAGAAAACCTGCTATACCTGGCTTTGATAAAGGGAGATTTAAAGCCAGAGTTGTAGCAAAAGGTTTCTCTCAATTGGAAGGTATAGATTTTCATGAGATTTTCTCTCCTGTAGTTAAACATGTTACAATTAGGTTAATGTTGTGCATAACTGCTATGTTAGATTTAGAACTTGAACAATTGGATGTTAAAACTGCTTTCTTGCATGGTACTCTTGATGAAGAGCTTTACATGGCACAGCCAGATGGTTATGTTCAATCTAGAAAAGAAAGTTATGTCTGTTTGTTATTAAAATCTTTGTATGGTCTTAGACAAGCACCTAGGCAGTGGTATAAAAGGTTTGATGAGTTTATGACTAAGCATAGGTTTAAAAGGAGTAGTTATGACCCGTGTGTGTATTTTTCTAAACTATCACATGATCATTACATCTATCTTTTACTGTATGTGGATGACATGCTAATTGCCTGTGAAAATAAGCTTGATATTGTTAAATTGAAGTCTATGCTAAGTGCTGAATTTGAAATGAAGGACTTAGGTCCTGCAAAAAGAATTTTGGGCATGAGTATAGATAGAGATAGGAGTAAAAGGATGTTATTTCTGTCTCAATGTGATTATGTTTGCAAGTTTCTTGAATTGTATAATCTGAATAAAGTTAAAGCTGTTTCTACTCCAATTGGTGCACAGTTTAAACTTTGCTCCAGTTCTAAGCCTCTAACAGTATCTGAACAGGAATATATGAATAAGGTTCCTTATCAAAATATTGTTGGAAGTATGATGTATGCGATGGTCTGTACCAGACCTGATATTGCCTATGGTGTGAGTTTAGTCAGTAGGTTTATGAGCAGTCCAGATAAATCTCACTGGGAAGCTGTAAAATGGCTTGGTAGGTATCTTAAAGGTTCTGAATCTGTATGTTTGTTGTTTAAACAGCCTGATTATGAAATATTTGATATAGCTGGTTATTGTGATTCTGATTTTGCTGCTGATTTAGATAAAAGAAGATCTTTAACTGGTTATTGTTTTACATTTGCTGGAAATATTGTAAGCTGGAAATGTAGTTTACAGCAGGTTGTAGCTCTCTCTTCTACAGAAGCAGAGTACATTTCCCTTACAGAGGCTATAAAAGAAGCCATCTGGTTAAAGGGAATTGTAACTGAGTTGGGATTAAAAACAGGTAAAGTAAATGTGTTTTGTGACTCACAAAGTGCAATACACTTAAGCAAAAACAGTGTATTTCATGAGAGAACAAAGCACATTGATGTTAAACATCACTTTGTTAGAGATATAATCTCTAAGGGTATTATAAATGTTGAGAAAATCTCAACCTTGATTAATCCAGCTGATATCTTTACTAAGCCTGTTTCTGTTTTAAAATTTCAGGAGGCTCTAAGCCTACTTGGAGTTATGAAGAGATGAGCTATTACTGGTGATTACCCGAGGAATGGTTCTGAATGCTTTTTCTGCTTTGTAACTCAGAGTCAAGGTGGAGAATTGTGAGCTGTGTGACTCTGTTACTTACAGTTCAAAAACGGTGCGTTTTTGACAAAACGGTGCGTTTTGTATTAGGGTAATTTTAGGTTTGGTATAAATACCAATCTGATAACTGTTCTCTTCACTTTTTTTGCTTTCTGCCGCCTCTCTCGTCTTCTTCTCTCTCTGCTAGGTTTTGTTCTTACGATAATAAGGGTTCCTCTTCTGTAATCTCTTGATAATCAGAGCCTGTATCTTTGTTGAGAGTTGAGAGTTTCAGTTGGTGCTTGTAAATCTGTACTGATCGATTTCTGAGTTATAATAAAAGAGGCTGAGGAACCTTTCCTCCTTGGATGTAGTCCTACTGTGTGTAGGATGAACCAAGTAAATACTGGTGTTTGATCTGTTTGTATGATTTGTTCATTTTTCTTTTCTGTTTAACTGTCTGGATCTTCAACAAAATATAATCAAATAATTAAATACGGAGTACAAAAGTAGTAATTTTAGCAATTAAAAATTTGATTTTGTGTGTGCTTGAGGAGATTGGGAAAAAATATGAGCGCCAATATGGAAATAATTTTTATAATGATGGGATTGATTATACATGACGGTTGTCGGCCCAGTCTTATAAGTAACTGGAGCTGCTCATTCCTTACCGATGTGGGATTTACATTCCCAACATCCCCCCTCAAGTGCAACCGGACCTTTCGGTTGACACTTGCTAACACAAGCCCGTTTGGGAGGACTGGCTGACATCTCTTCATCAGCTTCGGTCATATGGGGGTTTGGCTCAGGATCTAGCCCGTTTGGGCATTAATTGCTCTGATACCATATTAGAGCTGGGCCTAACTCATCTTGAAAACCCGAGTTGACAAGAAGAGGATTGTCCAGTCTTATAAGTGACTGGAGCTGCTCATTCCTTACCGATGTAGGATTCACATTCCCAACACATTAGAGTTCCATATGAGAACCCGAGTTGACAAGAAGAGGATTGCCCAGTCTTATAAGTGACTGGAGCTGCTCATTCCTTACCGATGTGTGATTCACATTCCCAACACATTAGAGTTCCATATGAGAACAAATAAGATTTACAACAGAGGAATCCACAAGTTCTATTAGAGTTTTTGTGGAGAGTGTTGGGTATTTCCAAATAGGAGATGCATTTGGCTCAATACAAGTTTTACAATTCCAAAGGATTGCAACTTGAACCAAGCGAACACCATCTTTGACAATGAAATTTTAACAGTCACCTTCCCCAAAATTATTACTACCAAGGAAGAACCCCATAATCAAGCACAAGACTTCCAAAATATGAAAACTTCACACCTTCAAGATGTTGAAGATAACAAAGAAAAGATGACTGAAGTTGAAAAGCCTTTAGTGAAGCAAATGTCTGAATTAGGTGATGGTGATAAAGGGAAGGCTAAAGAGGAAGTTTCAGAAGGGTTTATATCAGAAAAAGGTAAAAATGATCAAAAGGTCATTAAACATTACAAAGAAAAGATGGTTGAACCAAATGGTAGCCCTATTCAAGTTGAAAAAACCAGTGAAGCAAACGAGTAAATTAGGTGAGAATGGTGAGAAAAATAAAAATAAGGATATTTCAAAAGGCTTTATATTAGGAAAAGGTCAAAACGATGAGAATGTTATTGGAGATCATAACAAAGAAAAAGTGTCTGAAACAAATCGAAATCCTATTGAAGTTGATAAATCTTTGATGGAGGAAGAGGTAATTAGTACTCAAAAATCTATGCCTAAAGAGGGAGTTTCCAAGAATGCAATGGATGTGGAGAAAGCAAATGCAATTGCTTTGGGTAACAAGCTTGTACAGGAAAATGAAGAGAGGCAATTGCTGGTAAATAATAATTAAAAAAATTTATTTTTTTATTATTTAAATTTTAAATTGACAATATAAATTTAATTATCTTAAAAAATAAACATGTTCTCAATTATAATTAGATTTAGAATTTTATATCATTCAACTATTATTTTTAATAGACTTTTTACCTGTTTAAATATATTTTTATAGTACCGATTTAGTTCTAATTTTCATATATTTATTTGTTCTTTACTATTTTTCTTTACTAATATTATTTTTAGATATATTTATAAATTTTTCTTTTTTTTTAAAAAAATTAAAATAATAAACTTTCACTTATTTTTTTTATTAAAATTACTACTTTTGATTATTTTTTCTATTTTTTAACTGAAGCAATAGAATCAAAAATTAATATTTTGACTATTTTTATCATGAATTCTTGAATCAATTCAAAAAATTATAATTTGAGTAGAAAGAAAATTATAAACGTATTATAAAATAATATATGTAAAAAAATATAAAAGTGGTAGAAAAATAATACAATTGAATTCGACCGAGGTCAATACAATTATATTATTTAGAATTGAATACAGTACGCAGTTGTTGGCATGTTAAGTTTATTTTAGAAAATACATTCTTTAAGGAGTTAATTAAAAATAAGTTATATGTATATATATATATATATATATATATCAAAGAAAAACAAGGAGACAAATGTGCATAATGCAGGGAAATACAAAAAAATTGAAAATATGAGATGCAAAATTTATATCCCAAATTAATAAAAATAATAATGACAAGAAAACTTCTGTTAATTTTAATGTAAAAGTGGTCAAACGAAAATATTAGTGGTAATATTTGTATCCTAAGTTTATTTAAAAAACAATTCTATCATTATACCTATGAGAAAAAAGAAAAAAAGAATTTTATAAAGCACTTTATGTTATACTACTTGTATAAAAAAAAGTTTAAAAAAAATTAAACTAAAAAATAAAAGGAGAGAAAAGAATGGTAAAATTAAAAATTAACTATTCATTTGTGTGGGTATTTTAGTATATTACTCCTTCCGTCCCACAAAATTTTTTAACTATTTTATTTTAGGATATTCAAAAATAATTATTCATTTTTATTTATAAAATTTATTTATCTTTTTTCTTATTTTATTATCTAATAAATTTTTATTTCAAATAATAAATTAATGATAATTTTAACTATTTCTAAAATAAAATAAATATACGAATAAATGTAAAAAAGAAAATATAAAAAATAATCAATAAATAAATTATATTTTTTTAAAATGTATAGAAAAAGAAAGGTGACCTCACTTTTAGCATAAACAGAGCATATATAATTACGAGTATAGAAGTGAGTGAAAATATAATTAATAAATTGTTTCTTGTTTATTAATTATTTAGTTTATGGTTTACTTTTGATCAAATTGAAAAAATAAATTATTACGATGCATAAAAACCAGACTATTTATTTTATGGCATAAGAGAGAGAGATTTATAAATTTGTCAAAGAGATATTTGATTATGAGAAATTAAGAATGAGTAAATGATGAGAAGATTACAAGACCAAACAAAGAACATGAGTTTGATTAGTTTGTGAGAAAAGTTAAACATGCACAAGCAAGCCTTTTTAAAAGAAAAGAAAAGTCTCTCCTTTAAGAAAACACAAAATTAACCTATATAAATTAATTATGATCATAAGATATATAATTATAAATTTGTATATTTATTTTTTGAAAAGAATTAATTAATATGGCAATGAGAAGAAGTAGTGGCGGTGTATATGAGTTTAGCCGACGACCAACAATCCGACCCACCTACGAGAATTTTCAGCCTAAATCAGAATGGCAGGACCAACCTTCTGCTCTTCTTCTTCGTCTTCATCTTCCTGGTACTCTTTCTCTTAAATTCTTGACATTTTAATTTCCACAAACCTTCATATTTAAAATTTTAAAATATAATATGTTTTAACTTTTTAGTTATTATGTTATAAAAATATTTTAATTTTTCTAAATTTTATATTTGAATTCTTTCAATGAAAATATTAATGTAAAAACTAAGAGTATGAATTATGATAAATTTTAGAGGTATTATAGTATTTTACCTGGATTTCAATAAATAATTTTTTTTATTTAGCCAAAATTGAGTGAAACAGAAAAAATCAAACAAATGCGCCATGTATGGAGAGCCAAAATAAATAAATTAATATATATATTTATACTCTTTTTCAATTTAGAGATTTAACTTTTATATATCCCTTTATCTTCTCTTTATTATTATTATTATTATTATTATTATTATTATTATTATTATTATTATTATTATTATTATTATTATTATCATCATCATCATCATCATCATCATCATCATCTTAGGACTCCTAAAATTTGCACCTGAATGAAACGACTAATTAAAATTTCTCCCCATTTCCTCTTTATCTTCATTCGTTTAAAATTATGAGAAATTTAAGTACATTGGCTTTCCATAGGCTCAATGCCTCAGAGAAATTTAACTCTGATAAAGCATATTTTTGTAATAATATCTTTTTCTTCTTCTTCTTTTGCATTTTAATCCTAATTTAAAAACTTTGTTGCAATTGTATCCTATTGATAATATATATATATATATATATATAATTTTTAATGTGAAAAAATAAAAAAAAATTAATTATTAAGTACGATATAAGTAAACATAATTAACTATCAAGGTGTACATAACTTGTGGCCAAGAACACATGTGGCTTTTATTTAGGTCTCAAATTCGAATTTAAGAGTTTTTCCTCTCTCATATGTAATTAATAAAAAAAAGTACATTAATGGACTTGTAAATATTGCTTAACCATCTTAATTTATAATTGTATGTTAATTGTAATAGATAGGTTTCGTAAAGGAACAAATAAGATTTACAACAGAGGAATCCACAAGTTCCATTAGAGTTTCTGGAGAGCGTTGGGTATTTCCAAATAGGAGACGCATTTGGTTCAATACAAGTTTTACAATTCCAAAGGATTGCAACTTGAACCAAGTGAACACCATCTTTGACAATGAAATTTTAACAGTCACCTTCCCCAAAATTATTACCAAGGAAGAACCCCATAATCAAGCACAAGACTTCTAAGATATGAAAACTTCAAACCTTCAAGATGTTGAAGATAACAAAGAAAAGATGACTGAAGTTGAAAAGCCATTAGTGAAGCAAACGTCTGAATTAGGTGATGGTGACAAAGGAAAGGCTAAAGAGGAAGTTTCAAAAGGGTTTATATCAGAAAAAGGTGAAAATGATCAGAAGGTCTTTAAACATGACAAAGAAAAGATGGTTGAAGCAAATGGTAGCCCTATTCAAGTTGAAAAACCAGTGGAGCAAACGATTGAATTAGGTGAGAATGGTGAGAAAAATAAGGATACTTCAAAAGGCTTTATATTAGGAAAAGGTCAAAATGATGAGAATGTTATTGGAGATCATAACAAAGAAAAAGTGTTTGAAACAAATCGAAATCCTATTGAAGTTGATAAGTCTTTGATGGAGGAAGAGGTAATTAGTACTAAAAAATCTATGCCTAAAGAGCGAGTTTCTAAGAATGCAATGGATGTGGAGAAAGCAAATGCAATTGCTTTGGGTAACAAGCTTGTGAAGGAAAAATGAAGAAAGGCAATTGTCGGTAAATACTTGCATAGCAATTTTAGTCATTGTAACACTTGGTGCTTATATGTTTTACGTACCCCATTTTTAATTCATCTCAAAAAATGAAGAAAATAACAAGTTAAAAAAAACAGACAGCAACTTATGTTTCATTGATTATGTTATTAATAATATCATATCTTCTTAAATAATTCTTTTCCTGGATTCCCTTTTGTGTGGTTACATCTTTGGATAAATATAAAGTCGTAAGATCATTCTAAACAACTTTTATCAAAATTAGTTTAGGTCTACCCTTGCATGTCACTAGATTTTCATTTCACTTTGTCAAACCACCTTATCCTTGATAGGAACGACCCCCCACATTTTCTCTAATGCACTAATTATAGATTCTATTAATTCTAGTATGGCCACATATATCCATCTTATTATTCTCATTTTCGTAATATGCATCTTATTCACAATACAAAAAACTAGGTATTTGGCGATGATTATACTAAATTTTAAGTACCTTGGAATCACTACAAGAAAAATGATAAAATAGTGATACTTAAAATCGTCATGTAAACTTAAATTTTTGTCACAATTTTTTTGACGAAAATTTATAATCATGAAAATTGTCATTGTAACGTCGTAATATTTTGTGTACATGACAAAATTTATTTTCATCACCATAAGTTTAATTTTAAATTACAAAAATACATTATTGTCATAAATTATGTTACTTTCAATTATGCTAATATCATCAAATTTTGCATTAGTAATTTATCATTTAATATTATATATTGTCATTAAACGTGAGATTAAATACGACAATATCATTTGTGGCCGGTAATAAATTTTTATTTGGAGACGATAATATTTACGTCATAATATATGATCATATATAACGACAAAACTATCGTCATATTTATAGTATAATATTTATCATTTAATGTTATATATCATCATTAAAAGTGAGATTAAATATGACAATATCATTTGCGTTAGCAATATTTCTTTTTTCTGACAACAATCATGTTATATGATTTTATATAGCGACAAAATTAACATCTTAATTATACTCTAATATTTATCATTTCATTTTGTATGTTTCCATTACAAGTGAGATTAAATATGACATCATTTATATTATCAATACATTTTTATTTGGTGACTACAACATATATGTCATGATATATAATAATATAGTGACAAAACTATCGTCATGATTATAATGTAATAGTTATCATTTAATATCATAAATTATCCATATATACTCTAAATGACAAATTTATTTTGTCATAAAAGCATATTCTTTTAGTTACAAAATTATAGTATCATTAGATTTTTAATAATATAAGTGACATACATATTGTCATAGTCAATGTTTGCTTTTATCATAGAATGATATATTTTGTCATAAAACGTAAAACATAACATGACAAAATTATAAATCATCACTAATTTTTTAACTTAAAGTAAAGAAAATAATATTGTAATTATAAAAAATTATTCGAAAGCCATTACAAAGGAACTAATGTGTTATATATTAACTAAAACAAATCGTTGTTTTCCACTAAATATCATTGTCACTAAACCAAAATTCAGAGTTTACCAAGAGAATCTAAAAAGAGCTGCATACTAAGATTCTTCTGTAAATATAAAGTTTTATAAGAACTTGCATCATGTATAATTATTAATGATCCACGAAATATTTAATTGAATAAGAATATATCATTAGTAACAACTAAAAATAATAGGGTGAATAATGAATTACCAAGTAGACATCCTCATATGAGATACATTTATGAACTAATTGATCTCTAACTTTCAACATACTAAGACTTAATAGCAAAATTTCAACAATAATTAATGAATTACATTATAAAATATTATTTTATTATTAAAATTCATGGCATTAAAGGTGATAAACTTTAAACTTAATCGTGAAACCAACAATATATAAAATTATTACCACCTAAAGTATATTTTTCTTGAATTTT
Organism: Garcia nutans; assembly: GCA_947685225.1. NCBI lineage: Eukaryota > Viridiplantae > Streptophyta > Magnoliopsida > Malpighiales > Euphorbiaceae > Garcia > Garcia nutans. The sequence continues at coordinate 34,522 of CANTUV010000367.1, forward strand.
CTATGTAGGATTCAAGTCCCTTCCCATATAATTAGGATTGTTACAATAGTCTACTAGAGAGAAGAAATTCAAAACATTGCTAATACAACATATGAAAGAAACACATGACAAACATGTATATAAAACATAAAAACCTTGATGAAATATTGATAAAGATACTAAAAGTGCGATCCTAATAAAATTTCTGAGATACCTAAAATTAATAAAAAAAATTAATTATAAGAAAATTATCTGTAAAATTAATTATACAAACATGCACATTTAGAATTTAAAGAATTTAAGAATGTAAAATTCAAACGGCATGTCTTAAACAAAGTAGAGAGCTCACTACAATCACTATTATGTTACTAATAAAACAAAGTGTAAGCAAAGTCATAAAATGATTTAATTGAAATGAAATAAATGGAATTAATGAAAATAAAGAATTATCTACAATATACTCAGAGCAGAATAGAGTTCTCCAAAATTGAGCGATATCAACTCATGTTGATAAAAACTATTTATGATGTTTTTATATACTCTTGTGAAAGGCTTTTTTCTTGTTGTTTTCTACTTTTGCCCTTTTTTAAGTTTCTTGTTATCATAGTTATATCATAGATGCTATCCTTATTTCATTTTTATTACTTATTTCATTTTTATTTCAATAAGGTCAATTTTTCTATAAATATTTACAAATAGATCTACATGCCATTTTGAAAGATATATAATTAAAAATGTGTATTAATTGCTAATCTAATTCTAGAATTGAATCTAGATTCGAGAACATTCTTATTTGGACTATTTGTGAAAATTTTTTTTATCAACAATGATCTCATTACTAAACTAATAATCTTAGTAAACATGAAATTGTTAAAACTACAATATAAATAAAAATAATGTATTTTATAGAAACAACATATAAAAATTATTGAAAATTTTAGTACATCTTTTAAGAATGTTAGAAAGCTCACTCAATTAATTTATATATATGCTAAATCTAATAGGATAATTACATATGAATACAAAGGGGATACTGAATCGTATTTATTTGCCTAACACTAGCTAGTTATGTTGTGTTATTATTAATGCTGTGAGTTGTGAATATCTGAACTCAATTTGACCTTAAACATCCTTAAGGAGATAAAAAAAACTATTGTACCTACACATATTAACCAATAAAATTTCTCCATCTTTTTTCATTACTTCAAAGCTGAATGATATAGATGTACTGTAATTATTATTTAGAAATTAAAGATAGTACAATATGCTCATTTTATCTCTCTTGGGGATATATAATCCATCATGATTAAGGAAACACTCAAAATAATATCTATAACCACACTAACCAATGAGCAACAAAAAGCTTTTTTTAGGTCTAGATATAAAATTTAAAATGTTTTTTTTTGCCAAAATTTAGTTTGAAGAAAAGGAGTTTGCTTAGTATCTCTGCAACAATGACGTGTGCATTATTTTAGCTACATCCAACAAAAAATAACTAACATCTATAACCACACTAACCATCTAAAGCAATTGATTTAAAATTTTACAATCCATTCATACTTCAAAATTTTATAAGCAACTTGAGTTATTCTATAACACAAAAATTGGTCATAAATAACTCATCTATAATAGTTATAGGAATTAATTCTTGAAGAAATCAATCATCTAGAAAGGGTCAATTATATTTCAAGCTATTTTTTGTTGCTATTTTAGCTAGAGTATTAAACTGAGCTCATTCACAAAGAGATATCTTAATAGGTAACTACAAAGTAATAAGTACTTTTTGTTTTTTCTAATAAATACATTTCAATATCTAGAACCCTATGATCATGTCTACTGAAAATTTTTCAATCAGCCATTGCATATAAGATAAAAAAGTATGAATAAAATTGAAAAATGAGGAATTTTTAGAGAGCTAGACATGTGAGAGTTACATGTAAAAGTGCATACTTGAATCATGATATACATAGGAGAAAATTTAAATAATAATGTTAATTTCTGAAGCATAGAATTGAGGGAGATTAAACTTATTTCAATATGTTTTCAATGCCAAAATCAATCTTTTTATTTCTTGATGAAGCAATAAAAAAGATTAACATAAATCTTAAGCACATAAGTAAATCTTGCCTAATTAGATTAATTGAATAATTAAAGAAACCCTTAAAACCGAATTTGAGCGATGGATTAATGAATTATAGTTAGAATTTTTTAGAATTTAGTTCAGAGTTATGAGAGATGAGGGAAAGAGTTTTGAAATATTCGAAGGGAAAATGCTTTTAAAAAAAGAAAAAACCCGCTAAAGCCCTCTACTATTCAATTGGGAATTTGATTAGAAGAATATGCTCATCAGGGCAATTTATACAATACAAAATAAGAAAAAATGAATTATTAATAAGTTAATTTTTATTCTATTATTTTTTATTTTAACTTTATAATTTAATTTAGTTTTTCAAATTTAAATACATTTATTCATTATTTGTAGTAAATTTATATATTTTAATTTAAATTTGTACATATTTGTATGTACTATATGTTTTAAATTTATATACACTTCATATTTTTAAAATTGTATTTAAATTTATATATTTTACTTTACTAGCTTTATGAAAAAAACCGTAAATAAAATTAGAATATGAGAGAGCATAAATTGACTATATCAAATATTTTTATATTAGAATATTAATAATAAAATTACAACCTTTTTTTTCTTTTTTTTTTCTCTCTTTGTTTTGTTTCATAATTGAGGGACAATAGTGTGTATAGCAATAACTGAATTTAAGCATTATTCTAGAATTGTTAATTTTTTTTCTTTTTTTCTTATAAAAAATTAGATATGATGATTGGCCAATTTTATATATTTCAACTATAAAAATAGGTGCAAAATTATGAATGTCAGACCACTAGTAATGATATATATAACAATTTTTTATAATGATTCCTTTAAGATATATGATTTTAGTCTTTTTCATTTTTTTCCTTAATAATTCACATAAAAATGAGAGAGTTGTAATATATAATAATTTTTTATATGAGTTTCTAAATTTAAATTCAAATGATAAGAATTTTTATTTTGATGAATTGAATTCTTGAATTTTAAATTTTAATTTATTAGCCATTTTATTCAAATCACTTTTAAATTATAAACAGGTAATTTTTTAACCAAAAAAAACTTGAAGAGGATATAATAGAAATATAAGATTTTTAATGCGGAAATAAACATGATGCCCTATTTTATTGAACTCAAAACATCTTAAGAAATAATGAATTAATTGACATACCGTTTATTAATGAAGCGGCATTGTTGAATTGAAAAGTCTCTTTGATTGAAACCTTTATTTCTAAATACTCTTCTTCCCTTTATCTAGCTATTATGCACGAAAATTTTAAGAACTTTTAATGATGAAATTTTTGCTACTACCAAAAAGGATTTTCTGTGTTCTTTTATAGATGAGATAAGAGGGCTAGAAACCGTTTAGTAAAAAAACTAAATGTGATAACCATTATCTTTATTTTAAAAAATTACCCTCTCCAAAAAAGGCATTATCTTATATTTAATAAAAGGTTATCTATAACTTAATGGGTAGTTTAGTTGGCCACAACTTTTATAAGTGGATAAGTTTACAAATATTAAAACACTAAGTTAATGAGTCATCCACTTAATTAATGTGGAATTAACATTATGTGGAATTAATATTCTCCCACTTGATCCACTAAACTGATTATGAAAACTATATAATATATAATATATACATTTTATATCAAAATACATTTATTTAACTTCATAAAATAATTTGACACGTGATCACGATTTTTGATAAAAGTAGCCAATAAACCTAAATAGGCATACCATAATACTGAAATAAGTTTAGATTATAAATGCGAGTCATAGCGGTCATATAACTACAATGCCATATTTCCTTCTATGACTACACATCAATAACCTTTCCAAACTCAGTTCATCAAGCCAAAATAGCCCCTATAATTTGTCTTATCAAGACATTTCATGTTGATCAAATAAAATGTGCACTCATAATTGAAAAACATGAAATAACAGAAATATACTTTAATGCTCCAAAATTATCAATTACATAGCCACTAAAAATATATCCATTATCATAGATATTATGGATTACTAAAAAGACTCATCCTCATAACATGTTCCATATATGTCTTTGGAGGTAATCCCTTAGTCAATGGTTCAGCAATCATAAGTGTGATACTAATATTTTCTATTGACACTTGTTGTTTTTGGACTCTTTCTTTAACAACAAAGTACTTTAAGTCCATATGTTTTGATCCACTGTAGTATTTGCCATTTTTAGAAAAGAAAATGGATGCGGTGTTATCACAATATATTCTCAATGGCTTGGTAATAGAGTTGACAATACCAAGTCCTGAGATGAAATTTTGCAACCACAAAGCATGATTTGAGTCTTTAAAACAAGCAACAAATTCAGCTTCCATCATTGATGAGGTAGTAATTGATTGTTTTACACTTTTCCACGAGACTGCCCTATTAGCTAGCATAAAGACAAAACTTGAAGTTTACTTTAAGCTATCAAGGCAACCACCATAATTTGAATCTGAGTACCCAATCACTTGTAATTGTTCTAATCTTTTATATGCGAGTATATAATCCTTTGTCCCTTGTCAGTATCTCATAACCTTCTTTGCAGCCTTCTAGTGTTCGAATCCTGGATCACTTTATTACCTTCCCAGTATACCAACAACATAGTTGATATCCGGTCAAGTATGGGTTTGAGAGTACATCAAACTCCCTACAATTGATGTATAAGAAATTTTCTTTATTTGCTCCCTCTCAAAGATATTTTTAGGGCATTGTCGTTTACTTAATTTGTCACCTTTTGAAATAGGTGCAACACCTGCTAAACATGACTGCATATTAAATCTCTCTAAAACTCGATTAATATATCCTTTCTAAGACAAACCTAACAACCCTCGAGATCGATCCCTAAAAATTTCTATGCCAATAACATAGTTTGCCTCACCCATATCAACTATCTGAAAGTTTTTAGAGAGATATTCCTTGGTTTCATGCAATAAACTAAGATCACTACTAGCTAGCAAAATATCATCCATATACAGTATCAGAAAAATAAACTTGCTTTCACTAACTTTTAGATATATACACTGATCAACAGTATTTTTTTTAAATCCAAAAGATGTGATGGTATCATTAAACTTAATATACCACTGTCTGGAAGCTTGTTTAAGACCATAAATGATTTTCTTTAATTTGCAAACTAGGTGTTCCTTTCCTTTCTTTGCTAACCCTTCAAGTTGTTCCATGTAGATATCTTCATCTAAATTCTCATTCAAAAATGCAGTTTTCACATCCATTTGATGTAACTCTAAGTCAAAATGAGCTACAAGGACCATAATGATTCTAAGTGAATCCTTTTTAGAAATTGGAGAGAAAGTATCTCTATAATTTATTCCTTTCTTCTCATTGAAACCTTTGGCCACTAGTCTAGCTTTAAATCGTTCGATATTGCCTTTGGCATCGCATTTGATCTTAAAGACCCATTTACAGCCAACTTGTTTACAATTATCAGGCAAATCAATAAGATCCCAGACATTATTATAGTCCATAGATTTTAACTCTTCCTTCATAGCTTCTATCCATTTATTAGAATCATAACTTTCCATGGTCTGTAAAAATGAAACCGAATCTTTCCTTATCCCAATATCAAAATCAAATTCTTACAGATAAAACATATAAACATCTGAAATGGAGGGTCTACTATATTTTCAATGGCAACATCTTCTATTGGGAATGAACCATTTTCATTATGTTGTTCTTTTTCCTCAATTTTCTGAGAAGGTTGAAGAGCAACCGTATCTTGAGATAAAAGGAGTGGTGGGATATCCACTCTTATTTTCTCAATATCTACTTTTTTTTGGTTCATTACTCCCACTAATTTTACCATTCTCTAAGAATCTGGCATTATCGGCTTCAACTATTCTTATACTATGATTAGGACAGTAAAATCTATACCCTTTTGATTTATCTGGATAACTAATAAAATATCCAAAATAATTCTTAAATCTAACATTTTCTCATATAGATTGAAGATTCTTGCCTTTGCTGGACAACTCCGTATATGTATATATCTCAAACTAAGTTTTCTACCTGTCCATAACTCGAAAGGCATTTTTGGAACTATTTTACTAGAAACTCTATTCAGAATATACATTGCAGTCTTTACAGCTTCACCTCACAAGAAAATAGGTACAGTAGAGTAACTTATCATACTCCTAACTATTTTCATTAATGTACGATTGCGCCTTTCAGCAACACCATTCTACTGTGGGGTACCCGGCATTGTGTATTAAGCACAAATGCCATGCTTTTGTAGAAATTTGGCAAAAGGACCAGGATTTTATCCTAATTCATCATATCTATCATCGTATTCACCACCTCAATTTGATCTCACAATTTTAACCTTTCTATCTAATTGTCTCTCAACCTCTGTAATATGGATCTCAAGGATGTCAATGGCTTGAGACTTTTCATGCATTAGATATACAATAGCCATATCGAGATAGATTATCTATAAAGGTGATAAAATATCTCTCTCCAGTAAAATAAGGATTGAAGAGTGGTCCGCAAATATTTGTATGAATTATCTCAAAAAGCTCATTGCTTCTTATGGCACCTTTTTTCGTATGCTTGGTTTGCTTTCTTTTTATACAATCCACACATACTTAGAAATCAGTTAAGTCAAGATTTTGAAAATTCCATCCTTCATTAATCTCTCTATTTTTTCCTATAGATATGCCCTGGTCTTTTGTGCCACGAGAATGAAGAATTTTCAATAATTAAGCCACGTTTTGAATCAACATTTGAATGCAAGATAACTAAAACTTGTGAAAATTCATGATTCAGACAAATTTTATATAAACCATCATATAAAATACCATAACCAACTGTCATTGAATTAAACATCAAACATAGTTTTTCATAACAAAAATAAACTAAATATCCAACAACATCTAATTTGGATAAAAGATATTAGATTCCTGGAAATTAAAGGTACATAAAAAGTGTTCTAGAAATCAAAGGCACATAAAAAGTGTTTAAAAGATCCATCTGATGACTAATCTCTAAAAGCATGCGATAGGTACCAACAACTATCACTTCTACTTTGAGATGGTTTCCCATATAGAGGAACTTTTTTACTTTCCTTTGGTTTCCAAATTGTAAGGAATCCTTCTATTAAATTAGTAACATGAGTTGCGGCTCCAGAATCAATCCACCAAGTATTAGAAGAAACTTCAGCAATATTTGATTTATGACATATAAAAGAAAGGTTTATACTTCTCTTTTTGAACCAATTCTTACGCTTGTTACATTCATTTTTCATGTGTTCCTTCTTGCCACAAAAATGGCATTTCATAGTGAGTTTTTTATCATGACTCTAGCAATTTTTCCTAGGTCCACTTTTCTTTGGTGGGTTGTACTTTCTTTTTTGAATTTGCCTTTATTCTTCATGGCTCCATAAGTTACAGCAATGGCAGGATTTTGTCTATCTTGTCTTAATCTCACTTCCTCTTAAATACACTTACTGGTAAGATCATTCAAGTTTCACTGCTCATTGTTTGCATTATAGTGAATCTTGAATGGAGTAAACTATGATGGAATTGAGTTGAGTACAAATTGTACTAAGAAGGAGTCATCCATATTCATGCCTATTGCTTTTAGTTTCACAACCTTTTCAGCCATGTTCAGAATATGCTACTGAATACCTTTCTGACCATCATATTTAATGGTGGTTAATTCAGCCATTAGTGTGCCTACGAGGGACTTATTAGAGTGTTTAAAGTGCTCCTCAATAGATTTCAAAAATTGAGGTGATATCTGTTTGAGAGAGAGAGGTCTTGATATTATTGGCAATGGTCATTCTCATGAACATAAGACTAAGTCTATTTGACCTTTTTCAAGCCTTTAATTGTTCCTCCTGCTCCGAAGTACTATCATTGGTAGCTTCATACGGCTTTTCAGTTATCAAGGCCAGGTCAAGATCCAGTACACCTATTGAGAATTGAACCCTTTCATACCACTTAGAAAAATTTGACCAATCAAATATTATTATTTTAGATGCAAGGGAACATAAAGAAGTGAAAACTATGCAAAACAAAATAATACTCACTATAAGACCTCAAATGCAAGCTTAAAATATATAACAATGAACTATTGATATCACAAAATTTTTCCTTTGGAAAACCTTTAGCATATCTAGTGTCCACCCAAAGGGAGCTTAAAATTACATTACTATTTTATGTTATTCATATGTTACCTTTGGGTATCCATATTACCTTTCTAAATAACATAAAATGAAACTATTATTTTATAATTAGAAGAATGTGACTCTCCTTTGAGTTAGCTTTAATCTCCTAATTATAAATATTTATTAAGAATGTTATTTCTATAAAGTTTCCCTTAATTCTTTCATGCAATTTAATAAATATATGATTCACTAACTTAGGTCACTTTGGCAACTATCTAAATTAGTGAACTATACATCTATATAAGTGGTCTAATAATATTTTTATTCTTTTATGTAGTTTGACTATCATAAGACTCATTAATATAGATTACTTTGGTAACTATCTAAGTTAATGAATCTTAAGTCATAAAACTACTTAATAACTATTCACATCAAAAATTCACATACCTTTTTTTTAATGCTCGTACAGTAATAGCAGCATCATATAAAATTCATTCACATATATCATGGTTACACAATCAAAGCAACCAAATTTAACAATGAAAAACAATTCATTTATAAAACATTATCAATTCAAAAATGACAAATCCAAATATAATTATAATATTTTATTATATACATTATGTTGCAGAACCAAAACCAATAATTATATTTATATTTAATTTCGTAATTATTAGATCAATTTTTTTTATGCTTTTACTATTGTAACAGAATCCACAAGTCATCAAATTCAATAACAAAAGTAATGGATGTATGATGTATGTAAGCACAAGATACATACATATTAAACAAGTAAATTTGTATCCGTATTGAAAATAAGTCAATCACTGAAGGCACGCAAATTGATACTTAATGGTTGATGCCAAAATGTCATTATAGTTTTACTAATACAATGGCCTATTCCATAATTTGATTGCAATATATATATATATATATAACATTCAATGTATTACTTTAATATATATATATATATTGGTTACAGAGCTGAAAAGCAATTAACGATATTTTATAATCAAGATAGTTTCAATTATAAACCATTAATGATACGTAAAACCCAAAAACAAATACAATATTAATATTTGTTTCATTATAAATTCAGCATCAAACACGACAATAAAGATATATGCAAATTTAAAGAAAACTTTTTAACTATCAATTATCCAAAAATTCTAATCAAATAAATCAATAATTATAAGGCTTATAATTTTAAGATGTTTGAATTCAAGAGGCTCTAATACCAACTGTAATAATTTTAATGCAGAAATAAATATGATGTCTTATTTAATTAAACTCAAAACATCTTAAGAAATAATGAATTCATTAACGTACCGTTTATTGATGAAGCGGTCATTGTTGAATTGAAAAGCCCCTTTGATTGAAACTTTTAATTCTAAACACTCTTTTCTCTCTATCTAGTTATTATGCAAGAAAATTTTAAGAACTTTTATTGATGGAATTTTTACTACTACCAAAAAGGGTTTTCTGTACTCATCTATATAGATGAGAGAAGAGGGCTAAAAATCATTTCGTAAAAAAACTGAATGTGATAACTATTATATTTATTTTAAAAAATTACTCACTCCATCAAGACTTTATCTTATCTTTAATAAATGATTATCTATAATTTAATAGGTAGTTTAGTTGGCTACAACTTTTATAAATAGATAAGTTTACAAAAATTAAAATACTAGGTTAGTGAGTCATTCACTCTATTAATGTGGAATTAACATTATGTGCAATTAATAAGAAATTGAGAATAAAGAGTATTAGCCTTATTGATAATTGAGGCAAGATAGCAGTAGGGGGGATCATCCGCCATATGTCTAATCAAGTCTACATCATCTTGTACATAATCAACAATGGATTTTCCTTCTAGGTTGACAATGGTGAGAGAGTCAAGGAGTGCTACTTTCCTAGTATTTGATTTATTAGTGTAGCTACTATTAAGTTTTTCCCACACTTGAGCAGAGGTAGTGCAATGAGAAATAATTGATTGTGCAACTTCTATGCATGTGACTAAATTGCATGAAGGAACAAACAATCTTGACGAAGCCAGATGAGGTGTTCAATTTGATTCAATTTGATTGGTTGTTTTATTTTGAATATTCTGAGGGATATAGATATATGCCATCCAAAAATCCCATGAGTTCATAACCAAATAGTAGATTCTCAAATTGAGATTTCCAAGTTATATAGTTGCCATTCTTAGAGAGTTTAATAAGAACATGTATGGAATTGATTACTATTTAGATGATAAGAAATTAGGAAGAAATTAAGTATTCTTTTTTTTTTTTTTTGTTAAGGATAGGATCACGAGCTTTTCTTTTGCCTGTTATTTGGACAACATAAAGCAATTATTGCTATGAAAATAAGTGATCTGTATTCGATTGATTTACGTATTTACGTGTATATGTACAGATATTACAATATTGATATAGAAAGGTTCTAGTTGTACAATCTATTAAATATACAAGGTAAGTTGACTGCATTATATTTCTTGATATATGACTATATTATTCGGATTTATATTCCTTAATTATGGCTATATCATTGGGATATATATATTCCTTCATATATGGTTATATCACTAGGATTCATTCCTATTATTGTTATCAAGAAGCAGTTATTATCAGTTTTTTAATTTCTTTTAAAGATAATTTTCTAAGAGGCGACAACATCTTACCTTATAATTATTATGAACAATTAATCATATATCAGCGTGTTGCGAGGTAGTAAAATAAAAAAATAAAAAAATATATAATTAGTAATAAATAAATATAAAATAATTTATATAAATTATTTAGTAAAATATAAATCTCAGTAAATTCTATTGTAAAAGACAATAAAATTTTTTACATTAGTTTTCATGACATGAGTTTCTCGCGATACTATGAATAAACATGAACATCTATATTCTATAACTTGACACCTTTAATAACAAAAGCCATATCAAATTTTGACCATAAAAATAAAGCTATGAATTCTATAGAAAAAGAAGGAAAAATGAGAAAAAAAAAGTTATGCAAATTTTTTAAAGAAAAAGATAAGTATAAGAAGTAGGATTAAAAGTCATAAATTTATATTGTTTAATTTTCAAACTAAAAATATTATTATTAAGTAAATTATTAAAGTATAATTAATATGTTAGGCAGATTAAAAAATTATAAATTTTTATAATCTAACTTTTCAAAATTTTGAAAAATCATAAAAATAAAATTATTAAATAAATTATTGATATATAATTAATTTGTTAGTAAAGTCAATAATTATATAAATGTTTTATTTTTTAACTTTTAAAATCTCTAAAAAATTAATAAATCAATTAATATCATTAAATTAGATTATTAACATGCAATTAATTTATAAAGAAAATTAAAAGACAAGTATTTAAGTATTTAACTTTTCAAATTTCTATAAAAATATAACTAAATAAAAATATAAATTTTTATGAGAAAAATAATGATGAAATGGCTTACTAGATTAGAAGGAAATTATTTAACTTCTTAAAAACAATTAGACCTATGCTCACGCGATGTGCAAGTGTGATTTTTTATTATGTTGTAAAATTTTATTTTATATATGTGATATTGTATATTTATATATTAATAATTTATTAGATATATAACATTTTATCTTCATATATTAATAGTTTTGGTTAATAAATTTTAGATTTAATATAATTAACAATTATTAGTATTGTTGTAGAAAATAAAATTGAAATGTGATCTAACTTTTTATCTTTATATATTAATAGTTTCGTATAACAAATTATGACACACAAATAATATATAAAGAGATAAATAATTATAACGTATGACTTTTTTGTATTTTTAATATACATTACGTGATAATTTATTTTTTATTTATTTTTTAATTTTGGTCAAAAAATTTATTATATAAGATATTTTATCTTCTTATATTAATAATTTATTAAATATATAATCTTTTATTTTCACACATATTAATAGTTTTAGTTAAAAATTTATTAATAATTATTAATTTATTAAATATATAATATTTATCTTTATATATTAATAGTTTCAGTTAAAATATTAAATGATAATTTATTAAATATATAATATTTGATCTTTATATATTAATATTTTTAGTTATTAAATTTATACTAATAATTTATTAAATATATGAGCTTTTTATTTTTTTATGTATTAATAATACTAAATATTAATAATTTATTAAATACATTACTTTTATCTTTATAAATTAATAATTTAAGTTAAAAATATTATTAATAATTTATTAAATACATGATCTTTTACATTCATATATTGATAATTTTTTTTATTAAATGCAATAAATTCTATTTTTTATTTTTTTATATTATGCATATGTGTATTTTTTTTTGTACCATATAAAGCGTTCATCTTTCTTAACTTATATATATATATATATAAAATAAGGAATGACAAAGATTATATATTTTATTGTTTAATTTTTAAATTTCTAAAATATATAAATTAATTATTATTATAAATTAATTATTTAATTTATAATTAATTTATTATGAAGGCTAAGAGTTATATATTTTTTAATCTTTAAAATTTCTAAAAAATATAAATATATTATTAAATTATATTAATGTGTAATTAATTTATAGAAGATTAAAGTCACAAATATTAATGTGTAATTTATTCATCTTCATATATTAATAGTTTCAGTTAAAATATTTATTAATAATTTATTAAATATATGATATTTGACCTTTATATATTAATATTTTCAGTGATTAAATTTATATTAATAATTTATTAAATATATAAATTTTTATTTTCATATATTAATAATCCTAAATATTAATAATTTATTAAATATATTACTTGATCTTTATAAATTAATAATTTAAATTAAAAATATTATTAATAATTTATTAAATATATAATTTTTTATATTTGTGTACTGCTAAGTATTTTTATTAAATGCAATAAATACTATTTTTTTACATTATGCATATATATTATTTTGTGGCACCATATAATATTTATATTTTTCTTGACTCATATATATATATATATATATGTTAAATATAGATGAGAAATATCACAGATCATATATTTTATTATTTAATTTTTTAAAATATCAAAAATATATTAATTAATTATTATTATAAATAAATTATTTAATTTATAATTAATTTATTATAAATGTTAAGTGTTATATATTTTTTTTAACTTTTCAAATTTCTAAAAAATTATGATAATCATTAAATTATATTAATGTGCAATTAATTTATAGAAGATTAAAAGTTATAAATATAATTTATTAATTATTAAATGTTAAATTTTATATAAATTATTGAAATTAAATAAAAAATTAATTAAAAAAGAAAAAAATATGGGTTAGCCATTTTTAAAATTTGATAAAGTGGCAACTTTATAGCAATTCTTCTTTTCTTAGCTTATATATATAATATAGATAGATTATAAAAATAAGATTATTAAATAAATTATTGATATATAATTAATTTATTAATAAATTTAATAGCCACATATATTTTATTGTTTAACTTTTAAAATATCAAAAAGTTATAAGAATCAATTGGCATCATTAAATTAAATTATTAATATATAATTAATTTACGTAGAAAATTAAAACATTAATATTTAAATATTTTAATTTTATAAAAATATGATTAAAAAATATAAATTTTAAAAAATAATAATGCAATAGCTTCCTAAAAATGAAGAAATTCCTTAGCTTTCATATATATATATATATATATATATATATAGAAAGTGATATCATGCTTTTAAATTTAATAAAAAGAAGACGATATTATTTTAATAAATGATATTTAAAAATAATTTTTTTAATATATGCACAACAATTTAATTTTTATTTTTTGTTAATCACAACAATTTTGTTAATATATTTAAAAATTGCAAACATATTATGAATAAAAAATAAAAATTAACATAAAAATATATTCAACTAATCAAACGTATTGATATACATATTTTAGGAGTCCATCATTTATAAGATTGAATTTCACTCTGCAATGATAATTTAACAATTAATTTAAAACTTTACATTTCATTTTCATATTTTATTCTCCAGGATTATACTTAAATATTATAAATAAATAAAAAAGATAAAATTACTCTAAAATGATGACGTCAATCTTCTTATATTCTTTATTCTATAAACGAACTTGAGTGTATAAGTTATTCCTGAACAAGATTTTTCAATATAGCTAAAACAATATATAAGAAATATGTGAGCTGTGTGACTCTGTTACTTACAGTTCAAAAACGGTGCGTTTTTGACAAAACGGTGCGTTTTGTATTAGGGTAATTTTAGGTTTGGTATAAATACCAATCTGATAACTGTTCTCTTCACTTTTTTTGCTTTCTGCCGCCTCTCTCGTCTTCTTCTCTCTCTGCTAGGTTTTGTTCTTACGATAATAAGGGTTCCTCTTCTGTAATCTCTTGATAATCAGAGCCTGTATCTTTGTTGAGAGTTGAGAGTTTCAGTTGGTGCTTGTAAATCTGTACTGATCGATTTCTGAGTTATAATAAAAGAGGCTGAGGAACCTTTCCTCCTTGGATGTAGTCCTACTATGTGTAGGATGAACCAAGTAAATACTGGTGTTTGATCTGTTTGTATGATTTGTTCATTTTTCTTTTCTGTTTAAACTGTCTAGATCTTCAACAGTTGGTATCAGAGCACGTGAGGATCTCGACGAATCAGGTTGTAATCTTCCTTGTCTCTGTTTATTTTCTTTCGATTCTTTGGGTTTTCTGTTTAATTTGTTCAGATCGGGTTTTATTTTACTTGATCTGTTCAGATCGTCTCCTTTCTCACTAAGATCTGTTCAGATCGGTTCTTGTTCTGTTTGATCTGTTCGGATCGGCTTTTCTTCTGTTAAGATCTGTCAAGATCTGTTTATTTTCTAGATTGTTCTCTTGTTTTTCTTTGCGATCTGGTACGGTGATTGTATTTGTGTTTTTGCAGGATTGACAGAAGAACAAAGAAAAGGATAAAAACTGCTTTCTGGTACTGTGATTGTACTTGTATTTTTTGCAGGATAAACAGAAGAACAGAAAGAATAAAGATCTGCTTAAAGAAACCCTAGATCGGATAAAAAAAAATGTCAATCGCCAAAATTAATGTCGAAAAGTTCGACGGTAAAGGTGATTTTACAATCTGGAAAGAAAAGATGACTGTAATACTCGTACAACAGAAGTGCAGAAGAGCACTTGATGGCCCAGAAGCTTTACCTTCGACATTGACAGACTTGGAGAAACAAGACTTGATGGATCTTGCGTACAGCACCATCATCTTAAATCTTTCCGATGTTGTTCTTCGGAAAGTAAGGGGTAATGATTCTGCTCCTAAACTCTGGAATAAATTGAATTCATTATACACTGTTAGATCTGTCTCTAAAATTGCCTATTTGAAAGAAAGGTTGTTTAGTTTTAAAATGGACCCTACAAGGTCTGTTGATGATAATTGTGATGATTTTCAAAAATTAGTATTAGAACTTGCTGATGTTGGTGAGAATCTGAGTAATGAAAATCAGTCCATTATTTTGCTTAATTCTATCCATGAAAGCTATCAAAATGTTAAGGATGCTCTTAAATATGGTAGGGATAGATTAGAAACAGATGACATTATTAATGCTTTAAGACTTAGAGAAATGGAAATTAAGTCTGTAAGTAAGCAAACTGGAAATGCTGAAGGTCTGTTTGTTAAAGGAACTAGAAGTAAAATTAAAAAGAAAAGATTTAAGAATAAAAACAGTGAGAGTAATCAACATAACCAGTCAAACAGTTCATCCCATAATGATAAAACTTATAATCAAAACACTACTGCCACAAATAAAGTTGAGAGAATATGCTATTACTGTAAGAAAAAGGGTCACATTAGGAGGTTTTGTAGAGAAAGACTTAAGAAACTAGATCAAAACAATGAATCTGGAGCTGCTAATTCATCAACTCAGGTTGATGATATAGAGGCTTTAACTGTTACTTCCAGCAGAGATGCTGAGGTTTGGATTCTAGATTCTGCATGTTCATATCACATGACTCCTCACAGACACTGGTTCAGTAAGTATCAGGATCTAAGTGGTACAAATGTTTTGATGGGTAATGACTCATCCTGTGAAGTTCTAGGGGTGGGTACAGTTAGGTTATCAATGTGGGATGGCAGGATAGTTGAGTTACAGGATGTTAGACACATTCCTGAACTTAGAAGAAACCTCATTTCCTTAGGTTGGTTAGAAGAAAAGGGTCTAAGTCATACAGTTAGGAATGGTATATTAGAGGTTTATAAACTTGACAGGTGTGTTCTAAAAGGCAATAGAGTCAACAGACTCTATCAACTTGTAGGTTCAGTAATCACTGGCACTGCTGCCAATACTGAGTCAAGCTGTGACTCAACATCTCTGTGGCACAAAAGGTTAGGCCACATTGGTTACACTGGTTTGGAACAGCTGTATAGGAAAGGGGTTTTAGACTTAGATCAGTTTAGTAAAACTAGCCTCTGTGAAACCTGTGTAATGGGTAAGGCACATAGGAAAAGTTTTAGCCACTCACAACACAAGTCACAAAATTGTCTAGATTATATTCACAGTGACTTGTGGGGTTCCTCTTTTGTACCTCAATCACTATCAGCTTCTCAATACTTTGTCACATTCATAGATGATTATTCTAGGAAAATCTGGATTTATTTCCTTAAGAATAAAATGATGTTTTTAACAAATTTTGTGAATGGAAAGCACTTGTTGAAAATCAAAAGAATTGTAAAATTAAAGTATTAAGAACTGACAATGGTTTAGAGTTTGTCAATAAACAATTTGATGAATTCTGCTTAAAACATGGTATAATGAGACATAGAACTTGTACCTATACACCACAGCAGAATGGTGTAGCAGAAAGGTACAATAGGACAGTCCTAAATAAGGTCAGATGTATGCTGTTTGAGTCTGGTTTTGGTAATAAGTTCTGGGCTGAAGCTGCTTCAACAGCCTGTTACTTGATAAACAGGTCACCTAGTTCTGCTTTAAAATTTAAATGTCCTAATGAGATATGGAATGGAAAACCTATTAGCTATTCTCACCTTAGGACATTTGGATGTATAGCTTACATTCATAAGAAACAAGATAAATTGGAACCTAGAGCTGTTAAATGCTATTTTGTTGGTTATCCTGTTGGTATTAAAGGATATAAAGTTTGGTCACCTGTTGAAAATAAAATACTTGTCAGTAGGGATGTTGTGTTTAATGAATTGGAATTGTATAAGACTAATCTGCAGGTACCTTTGACAAGATCTCAAGCTGACCTGTCTGTGTTTGAGGTGGAGCTTGACAGTTTTTACAAAATTGATCAGAATGCCACTCAAACAGAACCCCCTACTGCTGTAAACAATGAGTTACAGGTACAACCTGAAGGTGGAGTACTGAATAATGAGCCAGTAACACAAGAGCAAACTGACTATATGCTAGCCAGAGATAGACAAAGAAGGGAAATCAGAAGGCCTCCCAGGTTTGATGATTATGCTTGTAATGTCTTAAATGTGGATTTAACTGCCTTTGCTTTTGTGTGTGCTGCTGCGACAGAAACAGGTGATCCATTGAGATTTGAAGATGCTAGACTGAGCAGTGACTGGAAACACTGGAAAGCAGCAATGGATGAAGAGATGAATTCTCTCATGAAAAATGGTACCTGAAAATTGGTACCAAAGCCTGTTGGTAAGAAAATTATAGGATGTAAATGGGTGTTTAAGAGAAAACCTGCTATACCTGGCTTTGATAAAGGGAGATTTAAAGCCAGAGTTGTAGCAAAAGGTTTCTCTCAATTGGAAGGTATAGATTTTCATGAGATTTTCTCTCCTGTAGTTAAACATGTTACAATTAGGTTAATGTTGTGCATAACTGCTATGTTAGATTTAGAACTTGAACAATTGGATGTTAAAACTGCTTTCTTGCATGGTACTCTTGATGAAGAGCTTTACATGGCACAGCCAGATGGTTATGTTCAATCTGGAAAAGAAAGTTATGTCTGTTTGTTATTAAAATCTTTGTATGGTCTTAGACAATCACCTAGGCAGTGGTATAAAAGGTTTGATGAGTTTATGACTAAGCATAGGTTTAAAAGGAGTAGTTATGACCCATGTGTGTATTTTTCTAAACTATCACATGATCATTACATCTATCTTTTACTGTATGTGGATGACATGCTAATTGCCTGTGAAAATAAGCTTGATATTGTTAAATTGAAGTCTATGCTAAGTGCTGAATTTGAAATGAAGGACTTAGGTCCTGCAAAAAGAATTTTGGGCATGAGTATAGATAGAGATAGGAGTAAAAGGATGTTATTTCTGTCTCAATGTGATTATGTTTGCAAGTTTCTTGAATTGTATAATCTGAATAAAGTTAAAGCTGTTTCTACTCCAATTGGTGCACAGTTTAAACTTTGCTCCAGTTCTAAGCCTCTAACAGTATCTGAACAGGAATATATGAATAAGGTTCCTTATCAAAATATTGTTGGAAGTATGATGTATGCGATGGTCTGTACCAGACCTGATATTGCCTATGGTGTGAGTTTAGTCAGTAGGTTTATGAGCAGTCCAGATAAATCTCACTGGGAAGCTGTAAAATGGCTTGGTAGGTATCTTAAAGGTTCTGAATCTGTATGTTTGTTGTTTAAACAGCCTGATTATGAAATATTTGATATAGCTGGTTATTGTGATTCTGATTTTGCTGCTGATTTAGATAAAAGAAGATCTTTAACTGGTTATTGTTTTACATTTGCTGGAAATATTGTAAGCTGGAAATGTAGTTTACAGCAGGTTGTAGCTCTCTCTTCTACAGAAGCAGAGTACATTTCCCTTACAGAGGCTATAAAAGAAGCCATCTGGTTAAAGGGAATTGTAACTGAGTTGGGATTAAAAACAGGTAAAGTAAATGTGTTTTGTGACTCACAAAGTGCAATACACTTAAGCAAAAACAGTGTATTTCATGAGAGAACAAAGCACATTGATGTTAAACATCACTTTGTTAGAGATATAATCTCTAAGGGTATTATAAATGTTGAGAAAATCTCAACCTTGATTAATCCAGCTGATATCTTTACTAAGCCTGTTTCTGTTTTAAAATTTCAGGAGGCTCTAAGCCTACTTGGAGTTATGAAGAGATGAGCTATTACTGGTGATTACCCGAGGAATGGTTCTGAATGCTTTTTCTGCTTTGTAACTCAGAGTCAAGGTGGAGAATTGTGAGCTGTGTGACTCTGTTACTTACAGTTCAAAAACGGTGCGTTTTGTATTAGGGTAATTTTAGGTTTGGTATAAATACCAATCTGATAACTGTTCTCTTCACTTTTTTTGCTTTCTGCCGCCTCTCTCGTCTTCTTCTCTCTCTGCTAGGTTTTGTTCTTACGATAATAAGGGTTCCTCTTCTGTAATCTCTTGATAATCAGAGCCTGTATCTTTGTTGAGAGTTGAGAGTTTCAGTTGGTGCTTGTAAATCTGTACTGATCGATTTCTGAGTTATAATAAAAGAGGCTGAGGAACCTTTCCTCCTTGGATGTAGTCCTACTGTGTGTAGGATGAACCAAGTAAATACTGGTGTTTTATCTGTTTGTATGATTTGTTCATTTTTCTTTTCTGTTTAACTGTCTGGATCTTCAACAAAATATAATCAAATAATTAAATACGGAGTACAAAAGTAGTAATTTTAGCAATTAAAAATTTGATTTTGTGTGTGCTTGAGGAGATTGGGAAAAAATATGAGCGCCAATATGGAAATAATTTTTATAATGATGGGATTGATTATACATGACGGTTGTCGGCCCAGTCTTATAAGTAACTGGAGCTGCTCATTCCTTACCGATGTGGGATTTACATTCCCAACATCCCCCCTCAAGTGCAACCGGACCTTTCGGTTGACACTTGCTAACACAAGCCCGTTTGGGAGGACTGGCTGACATCTCTTCATCAGCTTCGGTCATGTGGGGGTTTGGCTCAGGATCTAGCCCGTTTGGGCATTAATTGCTCTGATACCATATTAGAGCTGGGCCTAACTCATCTTGAAAACCCGAGTTGACAAGAAGAAGATTGTCCAGTCTTATAAGTGACTGGAGCTGCTCATTCCTTACCGATGTAGGATTCACATTCCCAACACATTAGAGTTCCATATGAGAACCCGAGTTGACAAGAAGAGGATTGCCCAGTCTTATAAGTGACTGGAGCTGCTCATTCCTTACCGATGTGTGATTCACATTCCCAACACATTAGAGTTCCATATGAGAACAAATAAGATTTACAACAGAGGAATCCACAAGTTCTATTAGAGTTTTTGTGGAGAGTGTTGGGTATTTCCAAATAGGAGATGCATTTGGCTCAATACAAGTTTTACAATTCCAAAGGATTGCAACTTGAACCAAGCGAACACCATCTTTGACAATGAAATTTTAACAGTCACCTTCCCCAAAATTATTACTACCAAGGAAGAACCCCATAATCAAGCACAAGACTTCCAAAATATGAAAACTTCACACCTTCAAGATGTTGAAGATAACAAAGAAAAGATGACTGAAGTTGAAAAGCCTTTAGTGAAGCAAATGTCTGAATTAGGTGATGGTGATAAAGGGAAGGCTAAAGAGGAAGTTTCAGAAGGGTTTATATCAGAAAAAGGTAAAAATGATCAAAAGGTCATTAAACATTACAAAGAAAAGATGGTTGAACCAAATGGTAGCCCTATTCAAGTTGAAAAAACCAGTGAAGCAAACGAGTAAATTAGGTGAGAATGGTGAGAAAAATAAAAATAAGGATATTTCAAAAGGCTTTATATTAGGAAAAGGTCAAAACGATGAGAATGTTATTGGAGATCATAACAAAGAAAAAGTGTCTGAAACAAATCGAAATCCTATTGAAGTTGATAAATCTTTGATGGAGGAAGAGGTAATTAGTACTCAAAAATCTATGCCTAAAGAGGGAGTTTCCAAGAATGCAATGGATGTGGAGAAAGCAAATGCAATTGCTTTGGGTAACAAGCTTGTACAGGAAAATGAAGAGAGGCAATTGCTGGTAAATAATAATTAAAAAATTTTATTTTTTTATTATTTAAATTTTAAATTGACAATATAAATTTAATTATCTTAAAAAATAAACATGTTCTCAATTATAATTAGATTTAGAATTTTATATCATTCAACTATTATTTTTAATAGACTTTTTACCTGTTTAAATATATTTTTATAGTACCGATTTAGTTCTAATTTTCATATATTTATTTGTTCTTTACTATTTTTCTTTACTAATATTATTTTTAGATATATTTATAAATTTTTCTTTTTTTAAAAAAAATTAAAATAATAAACTTTCACTTATTTTTTTTTTATTAAAATTACTACTTTTGATTATTTTTTCTATTTTTTAACTGAAGCAATAGAATCAAAAATTAATATTTTGACTATTTTTATCATGAATTCTTGAATCAATTCAAAAAATTATAATTTGAGTAGAAAGAAAATTATAAACGTATTATAAAATAATATATGTAAAAAAATATAAAAGTGGTAGAAAAATAATACAATTGAATTCGACCGAGGTCAATACAATTATATTATTTAGAATTGAATACAGTACGCAGTTGTTGGCATGTTAAGTTTATTTTAGAAAATACATTCTTTAAGGAGTTAATTAAAAATAAGTTATATGTATATATATATATATATATCAAAGAAAAACAAGGAGACAAATGTGCATAATGCAGGGAAATACAAAAAAATTGAAAATATGAGATGCAAAATTTATATCCCAAATTAATAAAAATAATAATGACAAGAAAACTTCTGTTAATTTTAATGTAAAAGTGGTCAAACGAAAATATTAGTGGTAATATTTGTATCCTAAGTTTATTTAAAAAACAATTCTATCATTATACCTATGAGAAAAAAGAAAAAAAGAATTTTATAAAGCACTTTATGTTATACTACTTGTATAAAAAAAAGTTTAAAAAAATTAAACTAAAAAATAAAAGGAGAGAAAAGAATGGTAAAATTAAAAATTAACTATTCATTTGTGTGGGTATTTTAGTATATTACTCCTTCCGTCCCACAAAATTTTTTAACTATTTTATTTTAGGATATTCAAAAATAATTATTCATTTTTATTTATAAAATTTATTTATCTTTTTTCTTATTTTATTATCTAATAAATTTTTTATTTCAAATAATAAATTAATGATAATTTTAACTATTTCTAAAATAAAATAAATATACGAATAAATGTAAAAAAGAAAATATAAAAAATAATCAATAAATAAATTATATTTTTTTTTAAATGTATAGAAAAAGAAAGGTGACCTCACTTTTAGCATAAACAGAGCATATATAATTACGAGTATAGAAGTGAGTGAAAATATAATTAATAAATTGTTTCTTGTTTATTAATTATTTAGTTTATGGTTTACTTTTGATCAAATTGAAAAAATAAATTATTACGATGCATAAAAACCAGACTATTTATTTTATGGCATAAGAGAGAGAGATTTATAAATTTGTCAAAGAGATATTTGATTATGAGAAATTAAGAATGAGTAAATGATGAGAAGATTACAAGACCAAACAAAGAACATGAGTTTGATTAGTTTGTGAGAAAAGTTAAACATGCACAAGCAAGCCTTTTTAAAAGAAAAGAAAAGTCTCTCCTTTAAGAAAACACAAAATTAACCTATATAAATTAATTATGATCATAAGATATATAATTATAAATTTGTATATTTATTTTTTGAAAAGAATTAATTAATATGGCAATGAGAAGAAGTAGTGGCGGTGTATATGAGTTTAGCCGACGACCAACAATCCGACCCACCTACGAGAATTTTCAGCCTAAATCAGAATGGCAGGACCAACCTTCTGCTCTTCTTCTTCGTCTTCATCTTCCTGGTACTCTTTCTCTTAAATTCTTGACATTTTAATTTCCACAAACCTTCATATTTAAAATTTTAAAATATAATATGTTTTAACTTTTTAGTTATTATGTTATAAAAATATTTTAATTTTTCTAAATTTTATATTTGAATTCTTTCAATGAAAATATTAATGTAAAAACTAAGAGTATGAATTATGATAAATTTTAGAGGTATTATAGTATTTTACCTGGATTTCAATAAATAATTTTTTTTATTTAGCCAAAATTGAGTGAAACAGAAAAAATCAAACAAATGCGCCATGTATGGAGAGCCAAAATAAATAAATTAATATATATATTTATACTCTTTTTCAATTTAGAGATTTAACTTTTATATATCCCTTTATCTTCTCTTTATTATTATTATTATTATTATTATTATTATTATTATTATTATTATTATTATTATTATTATTATTATTATTATTATTATTATTATTATCATCATCATCATCATCATCTTAGGACTCCTAAAATTTGCACCTGAATGAAACGACTAATTAAAATTTCTCCCCATTTCCTCTTTATCTTCATTCGTTTAAAATTATGAGAAATTTAAGTACATTGGCTTTCCATAGGCTCAATGCCTCAGAGAAATTTAACTCTGATAAAGCATATTTTCGTAATAATATCTTTTTCTTCTTCTTCTTTTGCATTTTAATCCTAATTTAAAAACTTTGTTGCAATTGTATCCTATTGATAATATATATATATATATATATTTAATTTTTAATGTGAAAAAATAAAAAAATTTTAATTATTAAGTACGATATAAGTAAACATAATTAACTATCAAGGTGTACATAACTTGTGGCCAAGAACACATGTGGCTTTTATTTAGGTCTCAAATTCGAATTTAAGAGTTTTTCCTCTCTCATATGTAATTAATAAAAAAAAGTACATTAATGGACTTGTAAATATTGCTTAACCATCTTAATTTATAATTGTATGTTAATTGTAATAGATAGGTTTCGTAAAGGAACAAATAAGATTTACAACAGAGGAATCCACAAGTTCCATTAGAGTTTCTGGAGGGCGTTGGGTATTTCCAAATAGGAGACGCATTCGGTTCAATACAAGTTTTACAATTCCAAAGGATTGCAACTTGAACCAAGCGAACACCATCTTTGACAATGAAATTTTAACAGTCACCTTCCCCAAAATTATTACTACCAAGGAAGAACCCCATAATCAAGCACAAGACTTCCAAGATATGAAAACTTCAAACCTTCAAGATGTTGAAGATAACAAAGAAAAGATGACTGAAGTTGAAAAGCCTTTAGTGAAGCAAACGTCTGAATTAGGTGACGGTGACAAAGGGAAGGCTAAAGAGGAAGTTTCAGAAGAGTTTATATCAGAAAAAGGTGAAAATGATCAAAAGGTCATTAAACATGACGAAGAAAAGATGGTTGAAGCAAATGGTAGCCCTATTCAAGTTGAAAAACCAGTGGAGCAAACGATTGAATTAGGTAAAAATGGTGAGAAAAATAAGGATATTTCAAAAGCCTTTATATTAGGAAAAGGTCAAAATGATGAGAATGTTATTGGAGATCATAACAAAGAAAAAGTGTCTGAAACAAATCAAAATCCTATTGAAGTTGATAAGTCTTTGATGGAGGAAGAGGTAATTAGTACTAAAAAATCTATGCCTAAAGAGGGAGTTTGTAAGAATGCAATGAATGTGGAGAAAGCAAATGCAATTGCTTTGGGTAACAAGCTTGTGAAGGAAAATGAAGAGAGGCAATTGTTGGTAAATACTTGCATAGCAATTTTAGTCATTATAACACTTGGTGCTTATATGTTTTACGTACCCCATTTTTAATTCATCTCAAAAAGTGAAGAAAATAACAAGTTAAAAAAAAAAGAGACAGCAACTTATGTTTCATTGATTATGTTATTAATAATATCATATCTTCTTAAATAATTCTTTTCCTAGATTCTCTTTTGTGTGACTACATCTTTGGATAAATATAAAGTCGTAAGATCATTCTAAACAATTTTTATCTAAATTAGTTTAGGTCTACCGTTGCCTTATCTAGCAATATCTATTTTAATTCGTTTAATTTTTTTAACGGCATATCAATAGGTCTTCATTTCACATGGTCAAACCACCTTATCCTTGATAGGAGCGACCCCTCACATTTTCTCTAATGTACTAATATAGATTCTATTAATTCTAGTGTGGCCACATATATCCATCTTATTATTCTCATTTTCGTAATATGCATCTTATTCACAATACAAAAAATTAGGTATTTGGGATGATTATACTAAATTTTAAGTACCTTGGAATCACTACAAGAAAAATGATAAAATAGCGATACTTAAAATTGTCATGTAAACTTAAATTTTTGTCACAATTTTTTTTGACGAAAATTTATAGTCATAAAGATTGTCATTGTAACATCGTAATATTTTGTATATATGACAAAATTTATTTTCGTCACCATAAGTTTAATTTTTAATTACAAAAATACATTATTGTCATAAATTATGTTACTTTCAATTACGCTAATATCATCAAATTTTGTATTAGTAATTTATCATTTAATATTATATATCGTCAATAAAAGTGAGATTAAATACAACAATATCATTTGTGGTCGGCAATAAATTTTTATTTGGTGACGATAATATTTACGTCATGATATATGATCATATATAGCGAAAAAAAATATCGTCATATTTATAGTGTAATATTTGTCATTTAATGTTATATATCATCATTAAAAGTGGGATTAAATATGACAATATCATTTGCGTTAATAATATTTCTTTTTTTCTGACAACAATCATGATATATGATTTTATATAGCAACAAAATTAACATCATAATTATACTGTAATATTTATCATTTCATTTTGTATGTTTTCATTACAAGTGAGATTAAATATGACATCATTTATATCATCAATACATTTTTATTTGATGACTACAACATATATGTATCATAATAATATAGTGACAAAACTTTTGTTATGATTATAATGTAATAGTTATCATTTAATATCATAAATTATCCATATATACTCTAAATGACAAATTTATTTTGTCATAAAAGCATGTTCTTTTTAGTTACAAAATTATAGTATCATTAGATTTTTAATATTATAAGTGCCATATATATTGTCATAGTCAATGTTTTCTTTTGTCATAGAATGGTATATTTTGTCATAAAACGTAAAACATAACATGACAAAATTATAAATAATCACTAATTCTTTAACTTAAAATAAAGAAAATAATATTGTAATTATAAAAAATTATTCGAAGGCGATTAAAACGGAACTGATGTGTTATATATTAACTAAAACAAATCGTTGTTTTCCACTAAATATCGTTGTTACTAAACCAAATTTTAGAGTTTAACAAGAGAATCTAAAAAGAGCTACATACTAAGATTCTTCTGTAAATATAAATTTTATAAGAACTTGCATCATGTATAATTATTAATGATCCACGAAACATGTAATTGAACAAGAATGTATCATTAGTAACAACTAAAAATAATAGGGTGAATAATGAATCACCAAGCAGACATCCTCATATGAGATACATTTTATGAACTAATTGATCTCTAACTTTCAACATACTAAGACTTAATAACAAAATTTCAACGATAATTAATGAATTACATTATAAAATATTATTTTATTATTAAAATTCATGGCATTAAAGGTGATAAACTTCGAACTTAATTGTGGAACCAATAATATACAAAATTATTACCACCTAAAGTATATTTTTCTTGAATTTTCTATGTAGGATTCAAGTCGTTTCCCATATAATTAGGATTGTTACAATAGTCCGCTAGAGAGAAGAAATTCAAGACATTGCTAATACAACATATGAAAGAAACACATGACAAGCATGTATATAAATCATAAAAACCTTGATGAAATATTGATAAAGATAATAAAAGTGCGATCCTAATAAAATTTCTGAGATACCTAAAATTAATAAAAAAAATTAATTATAAGAAAATTATCTGTAAAATTAATTATACAAACATGCACATTTAGAATTTAAAGAATTTAAGAATGTAAAATTCAAATGGCATGTCTTAAACAAAGTAGAGAGCTCACTACGATCACTATTATGTTACTAATAAAACAAAGTGTAAGCAAAGTCATAAAAGGATTTAATTGAAATGAAATAAATGGCATTAAAGAAAATAAAGAATTATCTACAATATACTCAGAGCAGAACAGAGTTCTCCAAAATTGAGAGATATCAACTCATGTTGATAAAAACTATTTATGATGTTTTTATATACTCTTGTGAAAGGCTTTTTTCTTGTTGTTTTCTACTTTTGCCCTTTTTTTAAGTTTCTTGTTATCATAATTATATCATAGATGCTATCCTTATTTCATTTTTATTACTTATTTCATTTTTATTTCAATAAGGTCAATTTTTCTATAGATTTTTACAAATAGATCTACGTGCCATTTTGAAAGATATATAATTAAAAATGTGTATTAATTGCTAATCTAATTCTAGAATTGAATCTAGATTCAAGAACATTCTTATTTGGACTATTTGTGAAAATTTTTTTTATCAACAATGATCTCATTACTAAACTAATAATCTTAGTAAACATGAAATTGTTAAAACTACAATATAAATAAAAATAATGTATTTTATAGAACAACATATAAAAATTATTAAAAATTTTAGTACATCTTTTAAGAATGTTAGAAAGCTCACTCAATTAATTTATATATATGCTAAATCTATGCTAAATCTAATAGGATAATTACATATGAATACAAAGGGGATACTAAATAGTATTTATTTGCCTAACACTAGCTAGTTATGTTGTGTTATTATTAATGTTGTGAGTTGTGAATATCTGAACTCAAATTTAAACTTAAATAGCCTTGAGGAGATAAAAAAACTATTGTACCTACACATGTTAACCAATAAAATTTCTCCATCTTTTTTCATTACTTCAAAGCTGAAAGATATAGATGTACTGTAATTATTATTTAGAAACTAAAGATAGTACAATATGCTCATTTTATCTCTCTTGGGGATATATAATCCATCATGATTAAGAAAACACTCAAAGTAATATGTATAACCACACTAACCAATGAGCAACAAAAAGCTTTTTTTAGATCCAGATATAAAATTTAAAATGTTTTTTTGTGCCAAAATTTAGTTTGAAGAAAAGGGGGTTGCTTAGTATCTCTGCAACAATGACTTGTGCATTATTTTAGCTACATCCAACAAAAAATAACTAACATCTATAACCACACTAACCATCTAAAGCAATTGATTTAAAATTTTACAATCCATTCATACTTCAAAATTTTATAAGCAACTTGAGTTATTCTATAACACAAAAATTGGTCATAAACAACTCATCTACAATAGTTATAGGAATTAATTCATGAAGAAATCAATCATCTAGAAAGGGTCAATTATATTTCAAGCTATTTTTTTGCTATTTTAGCTAGAGTATTAAACTGAGCTCATTCACAGAGAGGTATCTTAGTAGGTAATTACAAAGTAATAAGTACTTTTTATTTTTTCTAATAAATACATTTCATTATCTAGAATCCTATGATCATGTCTACTGGAAAATTTTCAATCAGCCATTGCATATAAGATAAGAAAGTATGAATAAAATTAACAAATGAGGAATTTTTAGGGAGCTAGACATGTGAGAGTTACATGTAATAGTGCATACTTGAATCATGATATATATAGGAGAAAATTTAAATAATAATGTTAATTTCTGAAGCATAGAATTGAGGGAGATTAAACTTATTTCAATACATTTTCAATGCCAAAATCAGTCTTTTGATTTCTTGATGAAGCAATAAAAAAAGATTAACATAAATCTTAAGCACATAAGTAAATCTTGCCTGATTAGATCAATCGAATAATTAAAGAAACCCTTAAAACAGAATTTGAGTGATGGAATAATGAATTATAGTTAGAATTTTTTAGAATTTGAGTTCAGAGTTATGAGAGGTGAGGGAAAGAGTTTTGAAATATTCGGAGGGAGAATGCTTTTAAAAAAAGTAAAAACTCGCTAAAGCCTTCTACTATTCAATTGGGAATTTGATTAGAAAAATATGCTCATTAGGGCAATTTATACAATACAAAATAAAAATAAAATAAATTATTAATAAGTTAATTTTTATTCTATTATTTTTTATTTTAACTTTATAATTTAATTTAGTTTTTCAAATTTAAATACATTTATACATTATTTGTAGTAAATTTATATATTTTAATTTAAATTTGTATTAAATTTATATATTTTACTTTACTGGCTTTATGAAATAATCATAAATAAAATAAGAATATGAGAGAGCATAAATTGATTATATTAAATATTTTTATATCAGAATATTAATAATAAAATTACAACCTTTTTTCTTTTTTTTTTCTCTCTTTGTTTTGTTTCACAATTGAGGGACGATAGTGTGTATAACAATAACTGAATTTAGGCATTATTCTAGAATTGTTAATTTTTTTCTTTTTTTGCTTATAAAAAATTAGATATGATGATTGGCCAATTTTATATATTTCAACTATAAAAATAGGTGCAAAATTATAAATGTCAGATCACTAGTAATGATATATATAACAATTTTTATATATGATTCTTTTAAGATATATGATTTTAGTCTTTTTCATGTTTTTTCCTTAATATATTCACATAAAAATGAGAGAGTTGTAATATATAATGATTTTTTTTATATGCGTTTCTAAATTTAAATTCAAATTATAAGAATTTTTATTTTGATGAATTGAATTCTTGAATTTTAATTTTTAATTTATTAGCCATTTAATTCAAATCACTTATAAACAGATAATTTTTTAACAAAAAAAAATTTAAAGAGGATATAATATAATTATAAGAATTTTAATGCAGAAATAAACATGATGCCCTATTTTATTGAACTCAAAACATCTTAAGAAATAATGAATTAATTGATGTATCATTTATTAATGAAGAGGCATTGTTGAATTGAAAAGTCTCTTTGATTGAAACCTTTATTTCTAAACATTCTTCTTCCCTCTATCTAGCTATTATGCATGGAAATTTTAAGAACTTTTATTGATGAAATTTTTGCTACTACCAAAAAGGATTTTCTGTGCTCTTTTATAGATGAGAGAAGAGGGCTAGAAACCGTTCAGTAAAAAAACTAAACGTGATAACCATTATCTTTATTTTAAAAAATTACCCACTCTAAAAAAGGTATTATCTTATCTTTAATAAATGGTTATCTATAACTTAATGGATAGTTTAGTTGGCTACAACTTTTATAAGTGAATAAGTTTAGAAATATTAACACACTAGATTAATGAGTCATCCACTTAATTAATGTGGAATTAACATTATGTGTAATTAATATTCTCCCACTTAAGTCCACTAAATTGATTATGAAAACTATATAATATATAATATATGCATTTTATATCAAAAAACATTTATTTAACTTTATAAAAGAATTTGACACGTGATCACGAATTTTGATAAAAGTAGCCAATAAACCTAAAGAGGTACACCATAATATTGAAATAAGCTTAGATTATATATGCGAGTCATAGCGGTCATATAACAACAATGTCATATTTCCTTCTATGTACTACACATCAATAACCTTTTCAAACTCAGTTCATCAAGTCAAAATAGCCCCTATAATTTGTCTTGTCAAGACATTTCATGTTGATCAAATAAAATGTGCACTCATAATTGAAAAACATGAAATAACATAAATATACTTTAATGCTCCAAAAATGTCAATTAGATAACCACTAAAAATATATCCATTATCATAGATATTATGGATTACTCAAAAGACTCATCCTCATAACATGTTCCATATATGTCTTTGAAGGTAATCCCTTAGTCAATAGATCAGCAATCATAAGTGTGATACTAATATTTTCTATTGACATTTATTGTTTCTGGACTCGTTCTCTAACAACGAAGTACTTTAAGTCCATATGTTTCAATCCACTAGAGTATTTGCCATTTTTAGAAAAGAAAATGGATGCGGTGTTATCACAATATATTCTCAATGGCTTGGTAATAGAGTTGACAATACCAAGTCTTGAGATGAAATTTTGCAACCACAAAGCATGATTTGAGGCTTCAAAACAAGCAACAAATTCAGCTTCCATCATGGATGAGGCAGTAATTGATTGTTTTACACTCTTCCACGAGACTGCCCTATTATCTAGCATAAAGACAAACTTGAAGTTGACTTTAAGCTATCAAGGCAACCACCATAATCTGAATCTGAATACCCAATCACTTCTAATTGTTCTAATCTTTTATACGTAAGCATATAATTCTTTGTCCCTTGTAAGTATCTCATCGCCTTCTTTGCAGCCTTCCAGTGGTTTGAATCCTGGATCACTTTGTTACCTTCTCAACATACCAACAGCATAGTTGATATCCGGTCTAGTATAGGTTTGAGCGTACATCAAACTCCCTACAATTAATACATAAGAAATTTTCTTTATTTGCTCCCTCTCAAAGTTATTTTTTAGGGCATTGTCGTTTACTTAATTTGTTACCTTTTGAAATAGGTGTAACACCTGTTAAACATGACTGCATATTAAATCTCTCAAAACTCGATTAATATATCCTTCCTAAGACAAAGCTAACAACCCTCGAGATCGATCCCTAAAGATTTCTATGCCAATAATATAGTTTGCCCTCACCCATATCAACCATCTGAAAGTTTTTAGAGAGATATTCCTTGGTTTCATGCAATAAACCAAGATCACTACTAGCTAGCAAAATATCATCCATATACTGTATCAGAAAAATAAACTTGCTCCCACTAACTTTTAGATATATACACTGATCAACAGTATTTTCTTTAAATCCAAAAGATGTAATGGTATCATTAAACTTAATATACCACTGTCTGGAAGCTTGTTTAAGACCATAAATGAATTTTTTTAATTTGCAAACTAGGTGTTCCTTTCCTTTCTTTGTGAACCCCTTCAGGTTGTTCCATGTAGATATCTCATCCAAATTCTCATTCAAAATGCAAGTTTTCACATCCATTTGATGTAACTCTAAGTCAAAATGAGCTACAAGGGCCATAATGATTCTAAGTGAATCCTTTTTAGAAATTTATTCCTTCCTTCTGAGTGAAACCTTTGGCCACTAGTCTAGCTTTAAATCGTTCGATATTGCCTTTAGCATCACATTTGGTCTTCAAGACCCATTTATAGCTAACGGATTTACAATTATCAGGCAAATCAATAAATCCCAGACATTATTATAGTCCATAGATTTCAACTCTTCCTTCATGGCTTCTATCCATTTATTAGAATCATAACTTTCCATGGTCTATAAAAATGAAACCGAATCTTTCCTTATCCCAATATCAAAATAAGATTCTTGCAGATAAAACATATAAACATCTGAAATGGAGGGTCTATTATATTTTTTCAATAGCAACATCTTCTATTGGGAATGAACCATTTTCATTATGTTGCTCTTTTTCCTCAATTTGCTGAGAAGGTTGAAGAGCAACCGTTTCTTGAGATAAAAAAGTGTGGTGGGATATCCACTCTTATTTTCTCAATATCTACTTTTTTTGGTTCATTACTCCCACTAATTTCGTCATTCTCTAAGAATCTGGCATTATCGGCTTCAACTATCTCATACTATGATTAGGATAGTAAAATCTCTACTCCTTTTGATTTATCCGGATAACCAATAAAATATCCAAAACAATTCTTGAATCTAACATTTTCTCATGTAGATTGAAGATTCTTGACTCTGCTGGACAACTCCATATATGTATATATCTCAAACTAAGTTTTGCTACCAGTCTATAACTTGAAAGGCATTTTTGGAACTGCTTTACTAGGAACTCTATTCAGAATATACATTGCGGTCTTTACAGCTTCACCTCACAAGAAAATAGGTACAGTAGGGTAACTTATCATACTCCTAACTATTTTCATTAATGTGCGATTACGCCTTTCAGCAACACCATTCTACTGTGGGGTACCCGGCATTATGTATTGAGCACAACTGTCATGCTTTTGTAGAAAATTTGGCAAAAGGACCAGGATTTTATCCTAATTCATCATATTTATCATAGTATTCACCACCTCAATCTGATCTCACAATTTTAACCTTTCTATCTAATTGTCTCTCAACCTCTGTAATATGGATTTCAAGGATGCCAATGAGTTGAGACTTTCATGCATTAGATATATATAGCCATATTGAGATAGATCATCTATAAAGGTGATAAAATATCTCTCTCCAGTAAAACAAGGAATGGAGAGTGGTCCGCAAATATCTGTATGAATTATCTCAAGAAGC
This sequence comes from Garcia nutans, assembly GCA_947685225.1. Classification (NCBI taxonomy): domain Eukaryota; kingdom Viridiplantae; phylum Streptophyta; class Magnoliopsida; order Malpighiales; family Euphorbiaceae; genus Garcia; species Garcia nutans. The sequence goes on from CANTUV010000367.1 coordinate 68,009, forward strand.
TCATTACTGTCTTATGGCACCTTTTTTTGTATGCTTGGTTTGCTTTCTTTTTATACAATCCACACATACTTGGAAATTAGTGAAGTCAAGATTTTAAAAATTCCATCCTTCACTAATCTCTCTATTTTGTTTCCCTATAGATATGCCCTAGTCTTTTGTGCCACGAGAATGAAGAATTTTCATTAATTACCCAACGTTTTGAACCAACATTTGAATGCAAGGTAACTAAAACTTGTGAAAATTCATGATTCAGACAAGTTTTATATAAACCATCATATAAAATACTATAACCAACTTTCATTGAATTAAACATCAAACATAGTTTTCCACAACCAAAATAAACTAAATATCCAACATCATCTAATTTGGATAAAGAAATTAGATTCCTAGAAATTAAAGGTACATAAAAAGTGTTCTAGAAATCAAAGGCACATAAAAAGTGTTTAAAAGATCCATCTGATGACTAATCTCTAAAAGCAAGCGATAGGTACCAATAACTACCACTTCTACTTTGAGATGGTTTCCCATATAGAGGAACTTTTTACTTTTCTTTAGTTTCCGAATTGTAAGGAATCCCTACATTAAATTAGTAATATGATTTGTGGCTCCAGAATCAATCCACCAAGTATTAAAAGGAACTTTAGCAAGATTTGATTCATAACATACAAAAGAAAGGTTTATACCTCTCTTTTTGAACCAATTCTTATGCTTGTTACATTCATTTTTCATGTGTTCCTTCTTGCCACAAAAGTGGCATTTCATAGTGAGTTTTTCATCATGACTCTGCTACTTTCCCCAGGTCCACTTTTCTTTGGCGGGTTGTATTTTTCTTTTTCTGAATTTACCTTTATTCTTCATGGCTCCATAAGTTACAGCAAGGGCAAGATTTTGTCCATCTTGTCTTAATCTCACTTCCTCTTGAATACACTTACTGGTAAGCTCATTCAAGTTTCACTGCTCATTGTTTGCATTATAGTGAATCTTGAATGGAGCAAACTATGATGGAAGTGAGTTAAGTATAAATTATACTAAGAAGGAGTCATCCATATTCATGCCTAGTGCTTTTAGTTTCACAACCCTTTTAAGCCATGTTCAGAATATGCTACTGAATACCTTTCTGACCATCATATGTAATGGTGGTTAACTCAGCTATTAGTGTGCCTACGAGGGTCTTATCAGAGTGTTTAAAGTGCTCCTCAACATATTTCAAAAATTACGAGGTGATCTCGGTTTGAGGGAGAGAGGTCTTGATATTATTGGCAATGGTCATTCTCATGAACATAAGACTAAGTCTATTTGATATTTTTCAAGCCTTTAATTGTTCCACATGCTCCAAAGTGCTATCATTGGTAGCTTCATGTGGCTTTTCAGTTATCAAGGCCAGGTTAAGATCCAGTACACCTAGTGAGAATTGAACCCTTTCATACCACTTAGAAAAATTTGACACGTTCAAATGTTATCATTTCATATGCAAGGGAACAAAAAGAAGTGGAAACTATGCAAAACAAAATAATACTCACTATAAGGCCTCAAATGCAAACTTAAAATATATAAACGATGAATTATTAATATCAATAAATTTTTCCTTTGGAAAACCTTTAGCATATCTAGTGTCCACCCGAAGGGAGCTTAAAATTGCATTACTATTTTATGTTATTCATATGTTACATTTGGGTATCCATATTACCTTTCTAAATAACATAAAATGAAACTATTATTTTATAATTAGAAGAATGTGACTCTTCTTTGAGTTAGCCTTAATCTCCGAATTATAAATATTTATTAAGAATGTTATTTCTATAAAGTCTCCCTTAATTCTTTCATGCAATTTAATAAATATATGATTCACTAACTTAGGTCACTTTAGCAACTATTTAAACTAGTGAACTATACATCTATATAAATAGTCTAATAATATTTTATTCTTTTATGTAGTTTGATTATCATAAGACTCATTAATATAGGTTACTTTGATAACTATCTAAGTTAATGAATCTTAATTCATAAAACTACTTAATAACTATTCACATAAAAAATTCACATACCTTTTTTTTTAACGCTCGTACAGTAATAGTAGCATCATATAAAATTCATTCACATATATTATGGTTACACAATCAAAGCAACCAAATTTAACAATGAAAAACAATTCATTTATAAAACATTATCAATTCAAAAATGACAAATCCAAATATAATTATAATATTTTATTATATACATTAAGTTACAGAACCAAAACCAATAATTATATTTATATTTAATTTCGTAATTATTGGATCAATCTTTTTATGCTTTTATTATTATAACAGAACCCACAAGTCATCAAATTCAATAACAAAAGTAATGGATGCATGATATATGTAAGCACAAGATACATACATATTAAACAAGTAAATTTGTATCCATGTTGAAAATAAGTCAATCACTGAAGGCACGCAAATTGATACATAATGGTTGCTGCCAAAATATCATTAGATAGTTTTAATAATACAATGGCCCATTCCATAATTTGATTGCAATATATATATATATATAACATTCAAAGTATTACTTTAATATATATATATTGGTTGCAGAACTAAAAAGCAATTAACGTTATTTTATAATTAAGATGGTTTCAATTATAAACCATTAATGATACGTAAAACCTAAAAACAAATACAACATCAATATTTACTTCATTATAAATCCAGCATCAAGCACGACAATAAGGATATACGCAAATCAAAAAAAAAACTTTATAACTATCGATTATCCAAAAATTCTTATCAAATAAATCAATAATCATAAGGCTTATAATTCTATGATGTTTGAATTCAAGAGGCTCTAATACCAACCGTAAGAATTTTAATGCAGAAATAAATATAATGTCCTATTTAATTAAACTCAAAACATCTTAAGAAATAATGAATTAATTAACGTACCGTTTCTTGATGAAGCAGCCATTGTTGAATTGAAAAGCTCCTTTTATTGAAACTTTTAATTCTAAACAAACACTCTTTTTCTCTCTAACTAGTTATTATGCATGAAAATTTTAAGAACTTTTATTGATGAAATTTTTGCTACTACCAAAAAGAGTTTTCTGTACTTTTATAAAGAGGAGAGAAGAGGGCTAAAAACCGTTTCTTAAAAAAACTGAATGTGATAACTATTATCTTTATTTTAAAAAATTACTCACTCCATCAAGACATTATTTTATCTTTAATAAATGATTATCTATAATTTAATGGGTAGTTTAGTTGGCTACAACTTTTATAAATAGATAAGTTTATAAAAATTAAAATATTAGGTTAATGATTCATTCACTTTATTATTGTGGAATTAACATTATGTGCAATTAATAAGAAATTGAGAATAAAGAGTATTAGCCTTATTGATAATTAGGGGGGGGGGGGGGGGGGGGGGGGGGGGGGAATGTCCAATCAAGACTATATCATCTTGTACATAATCAACAATGGATTTTCCTTCTAGGTTGACAATGGTGATAGAGTCAAGGAGTGCTACTTTCCTAGTATTTGATTTATTAGTGTAGCTACTATTAAATTTTTTCCACACTTGAGCGGAGGTAGTGCAATGAGAAATAATTGATTGTGCAACTTCTATGCATGTGACTGAATTGCATGAAGGAACAAACAATCTTGACAAAGCCAGATGAGGTGTTCCAAATTTGATTCAATTTGATTGGTTGTTTTATTTTGAATATTCTGTGAGGGATATAGATATATGCCATCCAAAAATCCCATGAGTTCATAACCAAACAATAGATTCTCAAATTGAGATTTCCAAGTTATATAGTTGCCATTCTTAGAGAGTTTAATAGGAACATGTATGGAATTGATTACTATTAAGGAAGTTGTTTGAGTGGGTGTTGATGTTCCTAACAAGGTAACTTGTATAGGATTGAGAATGGAGGAAGAAGGGGTGGCGATTGAAGTGCTTGAGTTATCCATGGTTGACTGGATGATATTGTTTGAAGATATGGATGATAAGAAATTAGGAAGAAATTAAGTATTCTTTTTTTTTTTTTGTTAAGGATAGGATCACGAGCTTTTCTTTTGCTTGTTATTTGGATAACATAAAGCAATTATTGCTATGAAAAGAAGTTATCTGTATTCAATTGATTTACGTGTATACGTACAGATATTACAATATTGATATGGAAAGGTTCTAGTTGTACAATCTATTAAATATACAAGGTAAGTTGACTGCATTATATTTCTTGATATATGACTATATTATTCGGATTTATATTCCTTAATTATGGCTATATCATTGGGATATATATATTCCTTCATATATGGTTGTATCACTAGGATTCATTCCTATTATTGTTATCAAGAAGCAGTTATTATCAGTTTTTTAATTTCTTTTAAAGATAGTTTTCTCTAAATATTTTAAGAATAAGAATGATTTTCAGTCTCTTAGATTTTTAAGAGGCGATAACATTATTATTATTAAGTAATAATATTATTATTAAGTAAATTATTAAAGTATAATTAATATGTTAGGAATATTAAAAAATTATAAATTTTTATTGTCTAACTTTTCAAATTTTTTGAAAAATCATAAAAATAAAATTATTAAATAAATTATTGATATACAATTAATTTGTTAGTAACAGTCAATAATTATATAAATGTTTTATTTTTTAACTTTTAAAATCTCTAAAAAATTAAATAAATCAATTAATATCATTAAATTAGATTATTAACATGCAATTAATTTATAAAGAAAATTAAAAGACAAGTTTTTAAGTATTTAACTTTTCAAATTTCTATAAAAATACTAACTAAATAAAAATATAAATTTTTATAAGAAAAACAATGATGACATGGCTTACTAGAATAGAAGGAAATTACTTAACTTTCTAAAAACAATTAGTTCCATGCTCATGCGATGTGCAAGTGTGATTTTTTATTATGTTGTAAAATTTTATTATACATGTGGTATTGTATATTTATATATTAATAACTTATTAGATATAATAACATTTTATCTTCGTATATTAATAGTTTCGGTCAATAAATTTTTAGATTTAATATAATTAACAATCATTAGCATTGTTGTAGAAAATAAAAATTGAAATGGGATCTAACTTTTTATCTTTATACATTAATAGTTTCATATAACAAATTATGGCACACAAATAACATATAAAGAGATAAATAATTAAAACGTATGACTTTTTTATATTTTTTAGATACATTACGTGATAATTTACTTTTTATTTATGTTTTTTAATTTTGATCAATAAATTTACTATATATATAAGATATTTTATCTTTATATATTAATAATTTATTAAATATATGATCTTTTATTTCACACATTAATAGTTTTAGTTAAAAATTTATTAATAATTATTAATTTATTGAATATATAATATTTTATCTTTATATTTTAATAGCTTCAGTTAAAATATTTAATGATAATTTATTAAATATATGATATTTGATCTTTATATATTAATATTTTCAGTTATTAAATTTATACTAATAATTTATTAAATATACGAGCTTTTTATTTTTTTTTATGTATTAATAATACTAAATATTAATAATTTATTAAATACATTACTTTTATCTTTATAAATTAATAATTTAAGTTAAAAAATATTATTAATAATTTATTAAATACATGATCTTTTACATTATATATTGAGAATTTTTTTATTAAATGCAATAAATACTATTTTTATTTTTTTATATTATGCATGTCTGTATGTATTCTGTGATACCATATAAAGCTTTCATTTTTTTTTAACTTATATATATATATATATATAATTAGGAATGACAAAGATTATATATTTTATTATTTAATTTTTAAATTTCTAAAATATATAAATTAATTATTATTATAATTAAATTATTTAATTTATAATTAATTTATTTGAAGGTTAAGAGTTATATATTTTTTAATCTTTAAAATTTTTAAAAAATATAAATATATTATTAAATTATATTAATGTGTAATTAATTTATAGAAGATTAAAGTCACAAATATTAATCTGTAATTAATTCATCTTCATATATTAATAGTTTCAGTTAAAATATTTATTAATAATTTATTAAATATATGATATTTAACCTTTATATATTAATATTTTCAGTGATTAAATTTATATTAATAATTTATTAAATATATAAATTTTTTTATTTTCATATATTAATAATCTTAAATATTAATAATTTATTAAATACATTACTTTTCTCTTTATAAATTAATAATTTAAATTAAAACATATATTAAAAATTTATTAAATACATAATTTTTTTATATTTGTGTATTGCTAAGTATTTTTATTAAATGCAATAAATACTATTTTTTTTATATTATGCATATATATTATTTTGTGGCAACATATAATACTTATATTTTTCATGACTCATATATATATATATTAAATATAGATGAGGAATGTCAAAGATCATATATTTTATTATTTAATTTTTTTAAAATATCAAAAATATATTAATTAATTATTACTATAAATAAATTATTTAATTTATAATTAATTTATTATGAATGTTAAGCGTTATATATTTTTTTAACTTTTTAAATTTCTAAAAAAAATGATATATCATTAAATTATATTCATGTGTAATTAATTTATAGAAGATTAAAAGTTATAAATATAATTTATTAATTATTAAATATTAAATTTTATATAAATTATTAAAATTAAATAAAAATTAATTAAAAAGAAAAAAAAATATGGATTAGCCATTTTTAAAATTTGATAACGTGGCAACTTTATAGCAATTCTTCTTTCCTTAGCTTATATATATAATATAGATAGATTATAAAAATAAGATTATTAAATAAATTATTAATGTATAATTAATTTATTAATAAATTTAATAGCCATATATATTTTATTGTTTAACTTTTAAATCTCAAAAAGTTATATGAATCAATTGGCATCATTAAATTAAATTATTAATATATAATTAATTTATGAAGAAAATTAAAAGATTAATATTTAAAATATTTTAATTTTTACAAAAAATATGATTAAAAAATATAAATTTTAAAAAAATAATAATGACATAGCTTCCTAAGAATGAAGAAATTCCGTAGCTTTCACATATATATATATATGATCGCAAAGGGGGAAACTAAAATAAAATTAGAAGATATAATTCTAGCAACATATAATCATGCATAAGCCCACTCTTAGATCTAAACAGGTAAATTAAAAACATATATTAAAAGTATATAAATAAATTGAAAACATATAAATTAATTGAAAGAACATATATCTTTATTAATGATTAATTTATTTTAAAAATTATACAAACAGTTATATAAAACAATTGGTACGTGAAATTGTATCCCAAGTACAGATAGGAATACTGTCCTGGTCTCCCAGCTGGTCCAATCTCCAGAAATTATTAAAGCTCTTTCAAATATGGGCTTCCCTCCTCCTGAAGCCCCAGGTAAAAATTCTATAGTCTCTTTTAAAATAGAGATAGGACAATCTTCAAAAATCCTATCTCAAAACATTTCAAAAAATGAGATTAAAGTTTCAAATCCTTCAACTCAGATTGTTTCTTCAAATTTTCCTTTAAAGAAAAAAGCATTATGGTTTAATAAAAAAATTTTGTCTGCAGACACACTACAACCACAACTATGTAGCATAAGTGCACCAAATATAGGGATGCTACGGTTTTCTTAACATTTAAAACACTTTAAATGATGTGTATCATCTTTATCAATATACATTATAGATAGTAAGTAATCAATTGGTAATATAAACAAAATAGATATATAAATACATTTTGGTATTACACAGCGGAAGTTATAAAATATGTGCATATTTACATATTAAACATATCTTTACAAAATATAAAGAAGTATACATGATTGGCAAGTTTGCTCTGATCTTTAAGCTCCCAAAAATCAAATCTTCAAGGTCTACTCTCACTCGGTCTCGTAGAGCTCTCAGGTTCAACTCTATCAACTCTATTACCTGCGCGATTAAACACTATCGCGCTAAGCCAACGGCTTAGTAAGATAATCATGCAAATGATATGACTTAGTGCAATGCAATGTCATTTCTCAATCCATATTATACATGTAACATCATATATACAAAACTAACCACATACTTTCACATTACAAAATCACATTTCAATATCTTTCCATATACTTCATTTGTATCCATTTAATCATTCATAATCAACACTAAACAAAGACAAGCATGGTCTCATTATTCAAACATTTCACCATTCAACAATTACATCTAAACAAACACACACATGGGCCCAAAACACACTAATATGCCATTCAATTTTCAGAGTTAATGCTTTGGTTTGTTATCACATTTATCAATATCATATACCCAACTAGGCTTCAAGGATCAAGTTCAACCAAGCTTCAAGGGGAGCAAAGCATGCTAAGCTTCTACCCAACTTGGCTTCAAGAACTAATCCAACCTAGCTTCAAGGGTGGGTAACATCTCTATTAGGCTTCAAGGATCCAATCCAACCTAACTTCAAGAGATTGTTACACTTATTAGGCATGCCACCAACAACAAACTCTGAAAATGGAATAACACATTAGCCACACAATTCATTTAGATTTCATTCTCAATTCTCATTATCATTTAGGCAAACATGCCTCATTTATTTCCATTGAATCACATTAGCCAATAACAATGGCTTCACATTTCATTTCACAATATAACACTTCATTATTCAAGTGTATATTTATCTCATCCATGATCACATTATATCTCATATAGCATCATTCATCATAGCCAAACACAATGGCATTGCCTCATATCATGTCTTATTTGAATTATCATTTCATCTTTGATACAACATTTCAATATACATTACTCATGAAACACATTACCATTCAAAGTGCATAACAACATTGCTAAATCTCAATAATGCAATTAGGGCAAAACACAATTAATATGATTCATAGCTTTATGATCTTCCACATTCATTTGATTAGATCATTATTGTGTTTGAAACATGTTTATAATGTTCATATGTAAGTTTAGAAACAATGGAACCTTTAAAGAATCAAAACAATGTAACAAGAAACAAAGTAAAAAGCAAATATGTAATTCATTTGTAGGACACGCCCAACCACTTGATGGAACACGCCCGTGTCACTGACAACAAAAAGAGGCAGTAGCCAATTCAAACAATTGACACGCCCAACCACTTGATGGAACACGCCCGTGTCACTAACAACAAAAGAGGCAGTAGCCAATTCAAACAATTGACACGCCCATCACCTTTGATGGACACGCCCGTGTCACTAACAACAAAAGAGGCAGTAGCCAATTCAAACAATTGACACGCCCATCACCTTTGATGGACACGCCCGTGTCTCTCCAATGCATATGGCCGTGTCACCCATCAACACAACCTTAACTAAAACCAACACTTTCTCAATTTCACTCAAACACAATATTCATCATATAACATGTTTCAAGTGAACAAAATCAATGTTCTAACACATTTTCATCACAAGAATTACTTCACAACACAATAATATAACAATTAAACACATATCATCTCAAAACCTAAAATCAACACTCTTCTCCATCCTTCCAAAACAACATCTCCACCATTTCCAACAACAACCTCTAATTAAACTCATAACTTAAAATCAATTAAACACTTGAAAACACAACACAACACATCTCAAACCCACCAAATCACAAAATCACCAAACCCTTATTCACTTCCAACAAAACTTCCAAATAAACAAAGAAAACAAGAGAATACTTACTTTAGAAGAAGAAATTCCACCAATCCTTTGTCAAAACCTTGGATTGCTTCTTCAATTCACTTCTAGCATCAAGAACACTTATCTTTCCCTTTTGTTAATGGAGAGCCGGCCACTTCATGAAGAAAGAAGAAAATGATGAAGACACAAAGTCAATTTTTGCTTTTAATCTCCACCAAGTATTCTTATCCAAGCAAATACCAAAATGCCCTCAATCATATTACTAACTTTTTGTCTTATCTAAGCCCTTATATGTAATTACACACTTAACACAAAAATATCTTCTTCCACTTAACCAACACTTTGACTCTTCATTTGACCAATTTATATGTTATATATATCATCATATACACAACATATACCATTCTCTCTAAACCCTAAATCTTTCTCAATACACATATACACAAGCATTCTCCTCCCAATTTCTTTTCTTATCCCATCATATACATTCAATCCAATATATAACAATAACAACAACAATAACAACAACAACAATATGCAAAACTTCTAGGGCATAAATGAGGATATTACATTTAGTCTAGGCTTCTACATAATCCCAATAGTTATAAGATGGATAAAGGGCTTTAGAAGAGAGGGCTTTAAATTGCACAGGAATGTGCAAGGGTTTTCTCCATTCAAAAGGATGGAGAATTTTCTTTATCTTGAAAGAGGAATAGGCTATAACAGCCTTATCATGTTTACT